>JBBJLR010014193.1:0-13530 GCA_037577145.1 Brachypetersius gabonensis
TCCAATGAGCCCTATTTAAATGGCCTCAGAGAAGTCACCAGCTGAAGTCACTCATAATCACTCACAAGAAGTTAAGAAGCCATGCTATGAAGCTCATTTCACTGACACAACTTTCTAAGTCACCAAAATTGCTAATTCATGTTGCTGTATGTATATTTTTGACCCAGCAGATGTGATCACTTTTTTCTGTTAACCCATAATAAAGTCATAAAAGAACTAAACTTCATGAATGTTTTTTGAATAACAGTTGTAGGAATAACGGGAAACTCAAGAGAGCCATGATATTATGTTCTTTACAAGTGTATGTAAACTTTTGACCACAACTTTACACACAAAACTCAAAACTCATTGAATTCAATAACAAAACACAATCACTTAAGCCTGAGTACACCAGCAGCTGGAAACCATCCTCCGGCTAATACCCGCCTGGTGTACTCAGGATGTCAAAATAAAAGACCCAAACATTAAATGAGTCCCCAGCAACCCCCGATGGCCACAGACGAGACATAGCAGTATCAAGACGACCTTTAAAATTTCAGGCTCTTGAACCAGTTGGAGAGGAAGGGAAGAGAGAATTCGGCTGAAATCGAGACTGGTGAGAGAGCCTGAGAAAAGTTCATTAAAGTTTGGAGGTGGTCGTGATTTCTGTTTTTGAAAATGTATGTCTCTTTGTTTTGAAAAAAAAAAAAGCTCCATATTACACCTGTGCTGGTGTCTGTGTGTTTCTCTGAGTGTGTGTTTGGTTTCCAAGCCAGTGACCATCAGCCATTCAGAATTTATACCCTGTGATCTACTGGTGACCTGTCAAGAGTGTTTCTAAGCTATTTGCCTTGTGCACCTTCCTCTGTGGTTTTAGATAAGTGGTTTAGAAAATTAATTAAGTATTTCCTTGCATTGAAAATTACACCTGGTGTCATTATAAAATACATTTATATTGGTTCAGATGATTTCATGTAATGTCACGACCCGAGCCTGCTCAGCATGGACATGTAGATCACCAACGCGGACCGACATTTCTATTAAACTTTATTTAGGCAAAAACAAAGGAACTGAACATAAACCGACACGTGGGACAAACATGGAAAACAAAGAGAACAGGTCAGGTACCTTGCATCAGGTAATGTAAGTGTATGCAACCGTGCCTGAAAACAGAAGAACTAGACACTATATACAAAAGACGACCAAACCAAAACAGACATGCAATCATATGACAAGACAGAACAGGAGGCATGGTAACAAGACTGAACTAAAGACAGCTGAACCTAATAGTGCACAGACATAGACTCGAAGGAGACACCTAGTGAACAGAACAGAACTCCCACGAGACCAGAACAGAAACCAGAATACAAAACCAGAATATATATATACACACACAACAGACCATAACTAGAACACAGGATACAAAAAACACGAACTTAGGACCGGCCTAACCAGAACATAGACTAAGCCTAAACCTTACATGTAAAATGTACTGTTCATGGAGAAAGAGCCCAAGTAATATTTTACATGCATCCCTGTCAGTACAAATAGTCTGATAATATTAACATGAAAAATGAATGGAACTAATTATCATTGGACAGGTTTTCCATTCAAGACGTCTTTTGAGTCTAATAATTGTGCTCATCATTTGAAGTCACTTTAAAAAGTATTAAAAAGTCTTACATGCTATATTAACAAAACATCCAGTCTGATCTACTGTTATTTACATTTATATTTACATTTAGGTCCAGTTGTGTATCTTTAAGGTGAGTAGGAGTGTGTTTTTTCATTTCCTATTTAAAACTGAATAAAATAAAACAATTCTAGTAATTAAGACAAGATTTAAAATGTAAAAAAACACTTTAAAATGTACAATGGAATTTATGTTCCCTGACAGAAAGTTCTGAAAATATTTTCTTGAGGTCAGTGCTCCTGAAAAAGAAAGACGTCTTACCAGTTGTCAGTCCTGAGTTGCTGGTAAACTATGTGACTCCTCTAGAGCCTTTTAATATAGCCTAGATCGTACTGGAGGTCAAAAAGTGGAAAAATTGCTTCCCTTTTAACACACCAGACTGAGGTCATTACTCTAGCATTTGTACCCTGAAAAAGCACAGTTAAGTACTTGTTAAATTTCAATGTCGGATATTGAAGTTAAAATTCTTACCAGTTTCCAGCCTGAGAAGCCAATGACCTATGTGACTCCACTAGAGCTCTTTAAGAATAACCAGTGACATACATACAAGTGACTATAGTTCAGGAAAGAAAAAAAAAACCTTGGTTCCCCTTTAACTTTAACACGTTTACAAGAATTCACAGAATGTCTTTTAATTCACTTTCCATGTCCATTGTGCTAAACAGGTCAAATGCACATAAATCACAGTCCAAAACTTCATCTGTAGGTCTAATCCAGAGTGCTGGGATGGCAATAAGGCATTTAATGTAACAAGAATAAGTATAAGCTCAATGGTTAGATAAAATGTTAATGCTACAGCCTTATCTCCTTATAAGGCCACACATAATGTCTGTGGTTAGCGTGCTGGTGAAGAAGTGTGAAAGCGTCGGATTTGCCTGAGAGTATAATTAGAACATCATTTCCTCTTGTAATGTATGTGAACAATTTTGCTTTTAGATCTGAGGCCTACAGGTCAGGATACAGCATACGTTGCTATATGATTGTAATGTGATCTGCTATATGAATTCTCAATCTTTCAAAAAATCCAAATGGCCCAAGCCCCATTAAAAACTTTTTTCCCCATAGGTAGAAAGTGTGGATTACCCCACCATATTTGGGGGGTACTAACTTCATAACACTTCTATGACCATTATGGTCAATTATGGCATCAATACGAATAGTTGCCACCAGGGGAGTCTTAATCAGGGGGTACAGTACCCCCCAATACCCCCCATAATTCAAACCATACATAGGTACAGATGCTGTTCCACAGTGCGTCTCTGTACTGATATCACAATGATGTAAGTACACCCTAGCAATCTCCAGCCTCACCTCAGCAACGACCTAGTATCATAACAGGCACCACAGGTACCATAGAAACAGGTTAGCAACAGCCTAGCAACCAGATGATTGAAACCACTGGTCCATGAACCAGTACTGGCCCACAACACTGGACTTCACCAGTGCAGCAGTGATTTGGGGCAAGTGAGTAGCCTCACTGAAATCCAGTACATTATTATCACCAATGTAATGAATGTTGTTTTAATGGTAGGGCTTGTTTTAGATTTAAATGTTCGGCATATCTCTGTAAGGTCCTGTTTAATGCTATTATTGTTGGTTAAAAATTGCAAAAATTGCAAAAGATGAGTAGAAGGATTGATGTGTCCAAGGAAGTCGCACATTTACAGCAAATCATCAAAAGTCTGGGGATGCCTGTGTGGAAACCCGGGGGTAAATAGGCTCCAACCATGTATTTATTTTGGATTCTTCCAATATGTTTCTTTTACCCCTTTGGATCTCTTGGGCAGCAGACAATGGAGAAAAATCACTCAGGACACAAAATACGTTCATAGACACCTTTGTCTGTCTCCACATTAAGGTTCTTATCACAAATACGGTTTCTCCGAATCCCCACCCAGCACACCGTGTTCACAGAAAAGTACTCGAGAGCATGTAGCTCCACACCCTAAAATCGCAGCAAGTAGGTTTACTCAAACCTAATATAACAGCCAATAATATAAAGCCAAAACAAAAACAAAAACAAGGAAAAGAAAAAGAAAAATAAAGAAAAGCAAAATTATTGGTCACTGGGCCTTGCTACCACCCCAAAGCCCAACTCTAACCAAAAAAAAGCAAAACAAAACAAAAGTCAAACCCCCTCTGGCAGCACCCATTGTCCCTCGTGCTTGACACACAGTTCCCGGGAGATATGTTTTCCTTCCACACCGATCTCCTTGTCCTCCCGCTGGCTCCTCACAGCGTGCTGGACGACTGGTGGGATGGTCGTTCCAGCACGCTGTGAGGAGCACCTTGCCTCGGCGTCCTCCTCTCCTCCAACGCAACAAAGGCCATACGAGCACAAACACGCAGACCTCAGATCAACCTCTACCCCCCTCGGCACTCGACTGGCCCACACTCACTCCCGGTAAGCTGAGCCAGTTCACTGTACGGCGGCTGGGGTTCGCCGCCACGCCAAATTTCCCATCTCTCTCAAGACTGCTCCTTTTCACCCCGCCCCACTCAGCCGTCTCTTTCACAACGGCAGGGCTTCTGAAAGACAAAACTGGAGAGAGAGTCTCTGAAAGCGCGACCCAGCCGCCTCGCCGCACTCGCCAGACACTGGACTCATACTCCGGGACCCGAGTTGGCTCTTCGGTCACTCGAGAAACGTCCCAAAGTGCCTCCAATGTGGCTTCCCCATGCTTGAAAAAGGCCCCATGCCATGCCGTTACCACCTTGCCACGACTCCAGCCAATCGATTGTCAGTAGGGCGGGGCCAACAAGGACCCTGTGCTCCCCCAGGTGCTGCCAGACCCAAAATAACAAAAGAAGAGCAAAAAGAAAATAAATAAGATAAGCAGGAGAAAATCCTGCATCATACTGTTTGATTCGAGGACGTTGATTTGGTTGTTTGTGCCAAATCTCAATGTCCAGTACCTACTGTAACCATAACAAAAGCTAACACAATCCAGCTTAAACTAAAACCGGCAGTATGACAGCATTTCCTGTATGCTGTATAATGTGTAGCCTTGTCATCTCGCTGGATATGGAAGATGAAGCCACACATATCCAGAGCCCAGTCTGACTGGTTCGTTTGGTTGCTCCCTGTTTCAGGTACTCTACTGCGTTAAGGGAAGGAAATGGGAAGCTGCATGAGTTATTGTACATCTCGCGCTATCCTATGTGGCTAAAAGAGATTCTTAGATAAATATATCCTGCACATCCGGTTAAATATCAGTTCATCTCTACCTGAGCATCAGATGACAACACTGTAAACAATTATGGTCATTTTAAAGCAATAAATGACAGAACTGTACTGTAATGTGATTTTGCTGTATTTTGACCATAAACTAAAGATAAAAGACATAAAAGACTAATGGGAAATGCCATTTGTGGCACAAATTCAACACTTCGCATCACTCAAAGAACTCACAGTGAAGTGGTGGTGGTGGCAGCGGCATGCTGTGGGGATGTTTTTTATTGGCAGAGACAAGGGAATAGCCTTGATTAACACTTCAGGCAGGTCTTCAGTCAGCTTTTAAATGTGCCTGGCAACAGTTCAGATATTGTTTTCTGTAAGCAGTCACTCTAGCAGTAAAGCAAACTACTGTAAGCTTAGAGCTGGAGTTTGCCCTTATAGCTACTGTCCAAAGCCATAAAAGGCCATAAAAACAAAGGCTCTCTTGGTCTTGGCTAACAGTTGCAATTCTTTTTTTTTTAACTTTGTTTATTGGGTTTTATAAATGTATAATTGAAAAGAGAACATTTATAAGAAAATATAAAGAGAAGAAAACACACAGAACCCCAACAAACATAAACAGTAATAGTAATTACAAAACAGAATTTTGCACTCCACATTCTAAATACCTCATTAATTCTATTAATACTGTAAGTATTAAACTGTACTTGTAAATACTAAACACTCTCTAAAAATTTTATTTTCCAAATTTTCATGGTGTGGTTCTGGGAGAGAATGGGGAGGATGCCACAGTATGGTTAAATGGGTGATTTTAATAAAGAATAAACAAACACAAACACAATCCCCGACTCAGGGTAACACAAAACAATACACAAGAACAAACAACAGAAACCGTGAAACACAAATGCAGTCAACACAACAGGAAGGCAAACAAAACACAATCAACATAACCGGATGTAAACAAAGATTAGGCCCGTGCTCCTCAAATGAACAAAATAAACAAAACTCAGACTGGAGGGCTACACCCTCCCTCGCAGCGTAGCGAGCAGATCACGTAGACGTGGATACCAGCGCAAGCAGTGCAGCAACAGAAAACTAAAAGTAAGGAACACGGACCTGAAAAACAAAGAACAGAAACAGGGATTAAACAGACAAGAACAAGATACAAAAACAAGAAAACAAGTTGTAACAAGAAACAACCAAACACCATGGAGAGACAAATACAGACTCAACGTGGGAGAACATAAACGAGCAACAGGTGACACCAATAATGACGGGACACGATACAAACGGAACACAGAAACTAGATAGGGACCAAGGGAGGAAGGGAGCACAGGAGGTGAAATGGAACACGCAAAAACCCAGAAGTGAAACGAGGGGAAAGGGAGGAAGGGAGTACAGGAGGTGAAAATGAACACGGAGAAACACGGAAGAAAACACGGAAATCAATACTCGGGAGACGAGGAGCGGAATCTACGGGGAGAGAGCGATGTGACCGTCACAGTACCCCCCTCTCCAGGTCCAATCCCCTCCTGGGTATTCTGAGGGACACGGTTGACGGGGAGGCCGACCCCGAGGACGAGGGGCCGGGCGATCCGGTCGTGCAGCGTGGAATTCATCCCTCAGCTCCTGGCTGAGGATGTCACGAGCCGGAACCCAACTCTTCTCCTTGGGCCCGTAACCCTCCCAATCCACCAGGTACTCCAGCCCACTTCTGCGCCGACATGAGTCGAGCAAGGAGCGCACACGGTGGGCAGGAGTACCATCGATTGAGAGCGGCTCGGGTGGTGTGGCGTTCACATCGCCCTCGTTCAGGGGACCGGGATGGACAGACCTAAGGAGAGACACATGAAAGACAGGGTGAACTTTTAAATCAGGGGGCAACTGAAGTTTAAAGGAAATGGGGTTAACTTGTTTAAGAACTAAAAAGGGACCAGTAAAACGGGGGGACAACTTAGCACAAGGATATTTCTGAGGGAGGTCTTTGGTGGAAAGCCAAACTATGTCACTCTCCCGAATGGGAGGTACCTCCCTCCATCAACGGTCGGCACGATGTTTAAACCTACGAACTGTCTGCTGGATGTATGTGTGTGCATCCTCCCAGTGGTGGAGTGGCGCAGGGAGTTCTGGGCGTACTCTGCCCAGACGAGGAAGTCTGCCCAGTCATGTTGCCGGCTGTGACAGTATGCCCGGAGGAAATGGCCGAGCTCTTGGATGGTCCCCTCCGCCTGACCATTAGACTAGGGGTGGTACCCCGAGGTCAGGCTGACCGCGGACCCCAGGTGGCCCAGGAATGCCTTACACACTCTTGATGTGAACTGGGGGCCGCGGTCAGACACAATGTCCTCCGGGATACCATACACCTGGAACACCGACTGGAACAGAGCATCCGCAACCTGACAAGCAGAGGGAAGAGAACGAAAGGGGATAAACCGGCAACCCTTCGATAACCGATCAACCACAACCAGGACAGTAGTGTACCCTTTTGATGCCGGCAGATCCGTGACAAAGTCCACAGCTAAGTGGGACCACTGTCTGTCCGGTACCGGTAGGGGCATTAATTTCCCCACTGGGAGAACATGAGGGCTTTTCGTAGTTGTACAGACGAAGCAAGAAAGCACTGTGTTCCGTACATCCCGAGATACGGATGGCCACCAGTACTTTCATGCCACAACTTCCAGGGTTCTCGTAACGCCCGGGTGACCAGTCGCGGGAGTCACGTGGGCCCATTCTACCACCCTCTGTCGCAACCCCTCTGGAACGAAGGTTTTGTCAGCAGGACACTCGGGTGGGACTGTGATACCCACGAGTGCCTCTGCTATCTCTTCGTCTAGATTCCACTATAAGGGGGCAGCGAAGAACTGGGGTAGCAGTAAGGGCTCTGGTTCACCGGCTTCCTTCTCGGCCCCAAGCAGCCGCGAAAAGGCATCGGTTTTGCCGTTCAAAGAACCCGGGCGATACGAGATCTGAAAGTTGAATCTGGCAGAGAACAAAGTTGGGGCTTAAATAAGGGAACATAAACGAGAAACAGGTGACACCAATAATGACGGGACGTGATACAAACGGAACATGAAAACTAGATAGGGACCAAGGGGGAAAGGGAGGAAGGGAGCACAGGAGGTGAAACGGAACACGAAAAATACCCGGAAGTGAAACAAGGGAAAAGGGAGGAAGGGAGTACAGGAGGTGAAAAGGAACACGGAGAAACATGGAAGAAAACACGGAAGTCAATACTCGGGAGACAGGGAGCGGTATCTACGGGGAGAGAGCAATGTGACCGTCACACAAATATTGCACCTATTTTCTAAATTTACATATATTACATTCCCATATATACATATAGCTGTACAAGGTTTGCCAGATAATGTTGACATGCTGGGGAAACATTATAAATCATTAACTACATTACTGGCAAATATGTAAGAGAAGCTAAAGGACAATTTACACAGTATAAAATTATGCACAGGTTTTATTTGACACCTCATAGGCTTAATAGAATGGGTCTGACTAATAATAACATTTGTCAAAAGAATATAGGTACTTTTATTTGTTGTATTTGGGAATGTCCACTAATTCAAGCACAATTCGAGAGTCCTTCACGGTCTTCAAGCGTCGCCTGAAGACCCACCTCTTCAAGGACCACTTTGGTGTCTAACTAAGTCCCTTTCCTATTGCTTACTTATTTCTAAAAAAAAAAAAAAACCAAACAAAAAAAAACTTCTTTATGACTTGCGTTGTTCTTCTTTATAGCTTATGTATTGTTGGGTTGGGTGTTGGCCAATTATTATTTGACAGTTGTTGTATAGATGCTCTGACTGCAGTATCTTGGTTAAATAGTTGACTCGGATTTAAGCTGTGTTTCAGGTAAGAAACAGTTGTGGACTTCTTAAGCACTGATGTGTGTCACTCTGGATAAGAGCATTAGCCAAATGCCGTAAATGCAAATGTAAATGTAAATTCAGCCTTTATAGCACCAAACTTTAAATATTTTGAGCAAATGGCTTGGAACAACAATACCATGCTCACCAAGGTTGTGTCTATTGGGAGACAGGGAGCAGACGTCAAATCTTACAAAGGGAGTTCTCTGTGATCATGGTGACGGCAGCACCCTACACAGGGCTGTCCCAGTCTAGCCCTGGACGCAGTGCATGGTTTAAAATTGAATAAGGCCATGTTTTGCACAAATCCTAATAACAAAGTGCATTTATAATACTTAGAGCAGCACCCTAAATGCTGTGGGTCATGTGGTACCGGGCTGCACAGAAAAAAAAAACTTACGGTATTCCCGTTTTATTTACTATCAGAGTCTAAACGATGTTTTACTTTGAAAAATGACCGGATATCCTTAGTCTATGACTCACTCTTGACACGTCAAAAATAGTCCCACAAAATAGCAAAATGGATAAAAAGCAAATGTCTCTTGATTGTTTTGTTGGAAAAGGGAAAAGACCCAGTGAGGAGACAGAAGAGTACCCTACTACGTCTAAGAGGAAAGCTAATTTTAACAGACAGTACCAGGAGTTATTATCCAAATCCAAAATTTGGATTTATTACTACCGACGATTCCCATGCGCCAAGCCCGCTCTGCATAATATGTGGCAATCGACTTTCAAATGAGGCGATGAAGTCCTCAAAACTACTTTGCCATTTGGAGACCAACCATATTTTTTTGTGTGCTTTGTATTTGTTTTTGTGGTAAATCTTCAATTACTTTAACAAGATGTTCAAAGTTGGAAGTAACTCGTGTTTTGTTTTTGACTCGTTGTTATGAAAATGCTGTTAATAAAGCTGCGAGTAAACATTGGATTTACGTTTATTATTATATTTTAAAGATACCCCATTATTATATTTTTAAAATATCCCCATTTTTATGCGTGTCATTTATTTGTATAAATACGTATACCTATATTTATCTGTCACTCCTTAAAGGCCGAGCCGTGAAAATAGGTTCTGATATTAAACCGGTCCGTGACGAAATAAAGGTTGGGGACCACTCACTTTAGTATATTATATAATCTGGTTTTAAATATATGATACTAAACCTTTCAGAGTTGGGATTGGTGTCAAAAAAATTCTAAAACTGAATCATCAGGTAACTGAGGAAACATAGTAAAGCTACAGACCTGCAGACGTATAAAACAATGTTGCCTGGGAAGTGAATATTTGTCAGACAGTTGCAAAAAAGATGCAAAAATATTACATGTATTAAACTATTGCTTTGGCTAATATATGGCACAATAAAAATAAAACTGCAATGTCACAGCATTGCGGGGGCACCTCTTGATCTTGTACTTGATGGAAAAGGCTAGTCTGAGGCACTCCACAGTGATAGCTGTCAGGAGGTGAGTGCTGTTGTGGTTGGTGTAGAAGAAGATGAAAACTGACAGCATATAGAAGAAATAACTTACAGTTCACTTCCCGTTGGCCACCTCTTTCATGCAGAAAGGCCGAAGAAGAGGAAAATCAGGTCTGAGATGTTGAGATTGAGCAGAAACACATCACTGTGTTTGGGTTTCTGCATTTTTTTTCTTGAACGCAATCCTGTAATTTATAGAAATTAATGTAAAACATTACTGAATTGTCAGAGTTGGGTTAGGGTCCAGTTTTTATTACTTGAAGGTACATACTTTGCAATTTAATCTATCAGTATTTTTTTCAATTAATTACATTACATTACATTACATTCATTTGGCAGGCACTTTTTATTTACAATTTGAGGAAACACACACGTTTCAAGGCAGTGTGGGAACCAGAGGAGAGTACTCAGTGAACATCTTTATGTAGGGAGTAGTGCAAGAAGATAGACAGAACATACAGAGAGGAGATGATCTCTGAACAGAAGAATTTTCAGGAAGTTGTTAAAGATAGCAGCGGTGTAAAGAGTACCTGAAAACCATACTTGAGTAAAAGTACAGATACCTTACTGTAAAAATGACTCCATTACAAGTTACAAGTCACCAATTCCAATAAGACTTTAGTAAAACTCTTAAAGTATCCGATTTTAGAAGAACTTAAGTATTTAACTCGTACTGAATGTAGGCTCAAAGAACACCAAGAAATGTGAAATACAAGAAACTGTTTATTTATGAGGTTTTATTTCCTAATATAGAAATGAAATTGATCACCTCAATATTTCAAAATAGCACATATAGGTAAATAGCATCCAGTACCGTCAGCACCCTGCAGATGGCGATATGGCCTCTTCTGCCCAAGAGATTAGCCATGGCAGATAAAGATGGCGACTTGTGGCACACAATCACGATGTAATGAGTAAAGTGTCCGTTCAGATGTAGCGGAATAAAGAGTAAAGAGTACATATACTCAGTCAAAAATGTAGCTGAGTAGAGAATAAAAGTTGCTCTTATTTGTGATACTCAGTACAAGTACAAAGTAGCCAAAAACTAAGCTCATTCACTCAAATATTTACACCTACTGGAAGACAGAGAGGGATTCTGCTGCTCTGGTCAACTTTTGCAGAGTAGGAACGTAAACCTGAATGATAGGATTAAGGTAGCTGGGTGCAGACCTAGACATCACTCTATAGCCAAAATTTAGTGACGAATTTAATTTGGTCAGCCACTAGTAGCCAGTATATGTCAGATAGCAGTGGGGTAATATGTGACCTTTTGGGCTGGTTTGGGACCAGCCAAGCTGCTGCATTTAGAACCAGCTGTACGAAGATCCACTAGAAGCACCTCGCATGTTTGAGTAATCATATCTGATTTAATCTTTTCTCAAATATCTATCGCATACACAAGCCAGGATTCATCAAAAATACTGCGAGATTTAAAATCTGTGCTCTGGTGTGTCCACGTATAACAGAATGGTCACTTACACGTTAAGCAATTTTCTCCAGGATCGATAAAGTTTTCGCTGCCTTTTTATTACTGTGTTATAACTGCTTATGAATGACTTTTAATGGGTCAATGACCTGATTCATAAATCTTAATTAACGTATTATCGTATTAACGTATTCTTTATAAAGGCACTGTTTCAGCATTCTGTTTCAGCATGATACAGTGCCAATGGTATTTCTTCACAAGCTTCCTTATTGTTTTCTGGTCACCATGGAGAACATTGTGGCTTCCTGCATGTTGCTTTAGTTGTGGCAACTGTCTAGGCCACTTTGTTGTTGGTGAATATAGGTGAAGCAAGGCCATAATGTGCCACTGAAAATGACAAAGACCAGCATTTTGTACAGCAGGCAGTTTGAACTGTTTGGGGCCCAGTGCTAGCAGATGATCCAGATCAGGCTTTAATAACGTGCTTTAACTGTTATCTCTTATGTCATCTAGCTGCATTGATTTGAAATAGCTCTTACAGAGCTACTACAGTGGCTCAGCAGCTGAAAGTCACTGGGCTCTGCTGACAGCCTTAAAGTACTCTAATTTCAGGACAGCAGTCAGTTTTTGCAAAGACCTCCCCCATGTATACTGTCATCATTTTGCCCCTCAGCCCTCCAGCAGGTGTCTACACCTGCACCTCTAGACTGAGGAACGTCTTTTTCCCCAAAATCAGTCCAAGACTTTCAGTTCCTCATTGACTAAGTTATGTAGCACTGACCAAGTTATAGACTGTGTATTTGCATTTTGGCACCCCCTAGTGGTACAAATATTACTGCAGTATTACTGCAGTATTTTTATTTGCCATTTGCGCATAAGACAAAAAGCAGTCCATGCACATTGGAATTCTTGTGCAAAGCTCTCAGAGTCAAGTTACATTTTTGAGAGGTAGAAAAGACAAATAATACAATAAAGCAGAGAACAGAGCAATCTACTAATAGTATATACTAGTGAAAAATGCGAAACTGAAACACCGAAAGAAATTATTATTATTAAATTATTAAAAGAATCTGTTGAAAAACTATGAACATATTTATTTAGCATTCAAACAATGCACAATATAATATAAGTATTCAAGTGCATTTTAATATTCTAAACAAAGTGCATGAACACAGTGCATTCAGAACAAGTGTCTCTGGAGTCCTTTAACAAAATAGTGTATTAAAACAGAGACTGGCAGCCCATATCTTAGCTATAATCAATGGAAAACTTTTCAAAAACACAGGCGGAGTGGGTATGCCTCTTCTGTGTTTCATACTCTGTCCCTTTGTAGATCCTCCTCTCTAGAAATGTTGGCTTTCCAAGTGTCTTTCTAATGGGGGTTTCCACTGACTGGTACCAGCTCGGTTCGGTGCAACTCTACTCGCATTTTTACTTTTCTGTATCTAAAATCTGAACGTTAGCATTAGCGTTAGCGCTATCGTTAGCATTAGCACTAACTAACTCTAATGTTGTTTCTTTAAGCCTTGTCTGGTAAGCCAATTGTCTCTGTTTTGTGGCAAACAAATAAAACCCCTCTGATTTCATCCATGCTGATGATTGTAATGATGCCAGGTTGTTTACCTCAGCTTAGAGCCTCCAAATAAAATAAAGCCTTTGCTGTGCTTTTTTTCACTGTGATGTTGAGTTCAGATCTGATGTGACCTGCAGTCCCAGGAATCTGTGGCTGTGGGCCCTCTACACCTCAGTCCCTCTGATGATAAGAGGCTGCAGGCGTCGGGGGTTCTTCCTGAAGTCCAGTATTATTTCCTTGGTCTCATCTATTCAATTCAATTCAATTCAATTTTATTTATATAGCGCTTTTAACAATGGTCATTGTCACAAAGCAGCTTCACACA
>JBBJLR010014236.1:0-13528 GCA_037577145.1 Brachypetersius gabonensis
GTGTGTGTGTGTGTGTGTGTGTGTGTGTGTGTGTGTGTGTGTGTGTGTGTGTGTGTGTGTGTGTGTGTGTATGTTGTGTACACCCTTAAATGGGTTTGGAGTGATGCTGTAGAAGATTCTTGACACACTCAGTTCTCAAACACTGCAACATGAAAAAAATCATTGGTAAAATGTAATAAAAGCATCAGTCAGCACCATTGATTCATTCAATTCATCACAAACTTCTCAAATCCGAGGTTGTTACTGTGTTTCCTGACACTATAACAGTAGACCAAAGTACATTAGCTCTAGCTGCTATCATGGGTACTTTGTCTATTTTATAGCAATGAGAATGCCATCCAGGGGCAGCTTGTGACCTGGTGGTTAGGGTGCTGCCTCTGCGATCAGAAGGTTGTGGGTTTGAATACAAGGACTGCCAGTAGCACCACTGATGTACCCTTGAATAAAGAACGGTCCACACACTGCTCCCTGGCACCATCACCAGCTACCCACTGCTTCACTTGAATGCAAAGGACAAATTTCATACTGTGTACTGTACTGTGGTGTGTTCATGTATGACAAATGGTTCACTTTCAGTGTTAATAAACACTTAAGCAAGCATATTTGAGAGAACTTAACAAGGAATTTGGGGATTTCTGCATGAGAAAATGACAAGAACAAACTGAGTGCAGTTTGATGTGAAGTGCTCTGTGCTAAAGAAATAAAATGAGTCAGAATTGTTCACAGTGGTGGCGATAGGAATCAGACGTCTAAGGAGTTTAATGTGTCGAAAAAAAAACCATCATGGAAAGCTATTACATGAAATGATTACGAATGTGTTGCCTGATGCTTGAGACCACGTTGCATAATAGTTTTTGGCCTTAAATGTATTATTAAATATCCATTTATGGTGGAGTGAAATAGTACCCTAAGAAAGACACTCAGAAGGCGCATTCAGGTTCAGTGGTCTTTTTGGACAAAATGGCTTTATTTACCTCGTAAACATGACCAATCACTGCCATTGTGATGAAAATTCAGGTTGGTGAGTTTTTCTACCATGAACCTCTACTGCTTCATTCCAAACCACTCTAAATGAATGTACAAAATAAACAATGGGATCCTGTGCTAATTGGTGGGGAGAAAGCTACTATTAGCTACTATTTCAGCTCCATCATTAACTGATATTTAATGAGACGTTTTAGGGCTAAACCGTCCATAAATCATTCAACCACATGGTCGCTATTTGTTAGCTAAATTAGTTTATATTAGAGCAAAATCTTCTTAATCTTTCAGCTGCTTCCATTCAGTGTGGAAGAACTTGACTGGCCCGTTGAGTCCTGACCTCAACCCCATCCAACACCTTTGGGATGAACTGGAACAGAGTCAGACCTTCTCGCTCAACATCAGTGTCTGAACTCATAAATGCTCTACAGAATGAATGAGCACAAATTCCCACAGAAACTCCAAAATCTTGTGCAAAGCCTTCCAAGAAGAGTGGAAGCTGTTCTAGCTGCCAAGGGGGGATCAAGTCCATATTAAAGTCTATGGATTTGAATGTAATGACATTAAAGTCCCTGTTGGTGGAATGGTCAGGTGTCCCAATAATTTTGTCCATATTGTGTACCTATCTATCAGTCTATCTAGCTGGTGTTGAGAAATGTTGTGGGCACTACCTGTAGTGCTTTCTAAAAAGAACTGGCTTGTTAGCATTTTGTAGTAATCCTCTTGTCATGGTGGGTCAACGTGTATTTTCTGTCAGCTCCCTACTGTTGCTCACTCAACTGATCCGGTGTGATAATCTAGTTAATGATCAACATATTTGATTTACTATACATTTGCCCTTCCTGACACAACACTCCCAATTTGTCCAGGCTTGATACTGGCACTAGAATACACTTCATGGCCAGTGGCTAAGGTACATTACTTAACATTCGTGCATAACTAAAGAAGCAAAATTCAACCGTTTTACCTGTCCTGACTGATCAGCTACATTTGAGGTAAATGAACTTGAAGGCCATGTGCAGTGACAGTTGTCCTGTGTGGTCTCCAGTTGTTCTTGTAAGCTGTTCTCCGTTTGTTTCTGTGCTGGAACGACTTCTCCATTGTGTCTTTTCGAGGAAGACTCTACATGTTGGATGCTGTTAAATAAGTCATACGCAAACCGAGGAGCCGAGTTTACTGCTGCTAAATGGAAAAACACTGCAGAAAAAAAACAGCAGGCGCAGATAAAAGTATTTATTTTTGAGGTTGAGGCTTATTTATTTCTTTATTTCCTCGCATTGAGATGCATGTTAATATTTAATGCTTTCATAACGGATTTCGGTGAGGATTTGCCGAAGCGCAGCAGAGACTTTGCAGGCTTATTGGGGAAATTGTGGATATTGCTGAATTTATTACAGGCCTTTGTCTTTTTAAGGCTGTGTTGTGTGTGAAAACAAGGCGTGACGCGAGGTTTATGAGCTGAGCTGGAGAAGGGTTAGTATGCGTTGGTCCAGAGTTCCAAATGGTGGCATTATAATGTGCTAACAGTGAAGAGAGGGGTGTGTGTAGTATGCCTGTGTGTGTATGTGTGTGTGTGTGTGTGTGTACGTGTGTGTGTGTGTGTGTGTGCGCGTGTATGAGGGCCGAAGAATGGCTGTTAACTGAATTATAGTACTTGTTTGACTCTGAGCCACTCCACCTTTTGACCTCTAGTCAATGATTCTTAATTTTACTCAATACTTGACCCATGCTTGCGGCTAATTGACTCATCTGTGTGCCTCTTTTCATTGTTTTGTCCATACTAATGACCTCACATCGCCTGATTTTATTTACTGAACCCTGACTTGCTACCATTTGAGTACCACAGCCGGCAGCTCTTGTCTGGCTGTAGTCGCTGGTTATGCATATGAGTCAGGAGCCTGAACCGAAAAATATATTCAATTAAGATGTGTACATCATTTCATGTCCTGCCAAGTTTCTCTCTCATTTGCCTGAAAATAATAATATGGTTAATATCGTTTAATGTATTCATGTAGCAGACCATTTGATTGTGAGGCATCCTTAAATTTCCTTAAGTTTAACTTACTTTTCTAAGTCCTGTTGCACAGCAGGATGCTTTACTGGTCTTACTGTGCCTGTTACAGAACACGGGAAGGGTCTAGGTAGGTTAGGTATGCAATAGTAGGAATATGAAGTATGATAATGACCTGGGTAGAAGAAATAATGGGAGCACAAAATGCTTTTACCTTCATGCACAAATGGCTTGTACTTTGAGATATAAGGATAACACAAGACAATCAAATATCTAAAAAATCCAGGCCTTACAGAAATGACGGTGATGACTAACACAGAGACGTGTAATAGAAAAAGAACCTGAAAAGTGAAGTGAAAAGAATATAGCAGAAAAGCTAGTTTACTTTTCACATCACCAGGTGCATTGTTATGTACTGGAGAACACGCCTCATCAAGAAAAGCCATGCCTTTTGTTCCCTGAGGGACAAATTAAGAATGTTTTCAAAAATGTATGCTATCAGACCTTGGGAAATGAAAATATTTCAAATTTCATTTGCATGTACTACTGCATGCTACAAGCATATGTTTTATTAAAATTGCTTTAAAATCAATTCTGCTTACTACACTTTTACACTGTTAGATATCAATCAGCTCATCAAACTGTTCAAAGCTAGCTAGGCATTTTGGTGAGGTTGTAGTATTAGCTTGCTTGAAAATTCCTGGCAATTTGTTTCTTGGCAGCCTTTATATTTGAGTGAGCTTTTAAAGTGACTTAACTGAATAAAAATGTGTGTTTTACATTCTGTTAACTTAAATAATTGGTTCACTGAAAAAAACAACAACTAACAAACAAAGGCAAAATAGGAAGTTAAAATACCATATTTTTTCCAGTGTAGCAACACTTACATTTTGCCTGTTTAGTGGCTTCACACTTCATGAAATAGTGATATTCAGAAGAAAATTCTACAAAGGGCAAAAGGGAAAAATGTTGTTCATTTTTCTTTAAGAGTTCCTCGGGTTTCTTGGGCTTCAGGCCAACTGCTAAGTAACAAGGGTTAAGAAAATACAGGCGGGAGAACCTACAATTTACTATAAATATGTCTTTACAGGGAGGAAATGTATGGAGGACACTGCTTTACCTGTTTGATTTCCACCGATTTTCACACAGCAGTAGTATTAGGACAGAGATAAAGGGGACTAGAAGGAGAGCTCAAAATGGATTGTTACTGTGATTAACTTGTCATTTCAAAAGTTCAGATCCTGTCGACGAAAATTGGACGTAAATGTGTGTGTGTGTGTGTGTGTGTGTGTGTGTGTGTGTGTGTGTGTGTGTAAACAAATTTTAAATGTTCATTTAAATATATTTACCATATTTCATTGAAAAAATATCCAAATCAGATGATTTTTAAACCTTGTTTTACCTCTTACACACTTATAAATTGAGGTTTATTAATAGTTCTTGGCTTGGATGTGGGAAGAAGGATTCAAGGTTCTCTAAGGAACCAAAAGGTTCTTTTAGGCCCCAATGAACATTTTTGCATTTCTCCCTGCAGTCTTTCAACAGTTTTGAAACGCTGGCCTTGCGTAATGGCGAACGAGGAATTTCAGAGGTTTCCAAAAGCCATCTGGAGGCTGTTTGCTAGTATTTGACTCCTAGAACCCTAGAAGGATTTGCAGTGTTGAATTCCCATACGCAGCCTTAATCCAGCCTGGGTTTTGATCTGTCTGTGGAAAGCCTGCACCAGAGTTTGCTTGTTTGTATGTTCTTGGAGAGACTGTTGCTGTCTCCCCCTGCTGATGCAACTTCTGCCAGGCTGCTCGAGTTTCATCTCCTAATCGAGAGGGTATAAATAATAAAAAAGGGGGGCCACGGCTTTGCCTGTGTGGTTATTGCCTGTCTGCCCAAGCTCAATAAAAGCAGAAGGAAATTACACTCAATCCCATTACCTGGCAGTCTCTCTGCGCAAGCCGCGAAGTTCCAGACCCAACTCAGAGAGTCAAACCTGAGAGAGAGAGAGAGAGAGAGAGAGAGAGAGACATGCTTGTTTCTTTCCAGTAATATGAAACCAGTGCAGATGTATATAAAAAATGCTAATATGATGCTACAACTCTGCAGTTTCACAATTTCATATCATTTATGGGATGTTATTCAAGTTGAAGTATTGTTAGACGTGTCCAGAGGGATGAACTGGGCTGCTGTAATAACTGAGAAAGTTCTAAATCCTTGTGAGCAAAGTTACAATACAATTATGGATCAGAGCATCTCATATTTTAAATGTGAGGATCAAAAGTAGATAAGAAATTGCTTCAAAGAATGTTATGGTATTTTGTAGGTATATTTATTGATATTTATCATTAAAGAACTTTTTGCTGCTCCCAAAAAGCCTGAATTTCCCACTGAATTTCTTTTTTATTGGGTCAAAAATGAAATGTTATAATATTTTGATCATTAATTTTCTGTAGCATCTGAATTCATTATAGTGGAAAGGTGAGATGAAGTGTTGGTCACTTTTATTAAGCTTTATTTTAAAAAAGAGGATTAAAGACTGTCAGGTTATCAAATAAATTAACATGTGAGTAAAAGTAACTATGTGACTAAGAGGTGACCAGAGTTTGTCCATGTGACTTCAGCAACTGATCATCAACATGATAGAAATCTTCCAAACACAAACCAAAAGTTATCAAATATGGTCAAGTTTTACATTGTTATTGTCGTAAAGTCATTGTTTTTCAAACCCAAATAATCGAAAGTGAAAGTGATGCTGTGCTATTGGTATATGGAGGATATATGGCAGAGTAATAATGAAGTCAATATGGGACACAGGTGTTAAAAGTCGTGGATAAGTATGCACTGGTGCGTGTACGCACGCGTGTGTGTGCGTGCGCTGTATTGTGATCATCCGATTAGGGTGCACAATTAACAGAGCTACTGAAGAGCGCCACTAGAACGACTCAGTTGCCATGGTGACGGTGACGGCGTTAGCCAAAAGGAGGCAGCTCGGCTTTAAAAGTGGAGAGAGAGAAAATTAGAGAGGGGTGAGAGGACACACTCCTTCGGCAGGAAGAGAGCCGAGTATGTTCTCTCACAACACAATGGATGTAAGCACGTCTGAGATTTACTCTAGTGCCAGAGACGAGACAAACAGGAGAAGGTAATTAAAATGATGTGTACAAACACTTAAAGTAATGTCTTGTGTTGCAAAGAATACAAACACACACACACACAAAGTAAAACGCATTCATACAAACACAGTGCCTATTAGACACTGTAGAGCAGGAGTGAGACACAATCGAACACAGTTTCCTGGTATCTTGCTTGCCTTGAACAAACAAGATGAGAGTTTATCCCATCAAACTCTCATCTTCGGCATATTGAGTAGATTATGTTAAAGCGATGGGAGCAAATGGCAAATGTTTTACTGCAAGAGGTTGCAAAGTACCTAAAGATACAAGGTGCCTAGATAAAGGTGTTCAAACCACTCAGCAAAATAAAGGTATACAGTAACCCCCCAGTTTTACGCGGATCAGGAGTCCCAGATTCAGTCGCACACAGATTTTTTTGAGAACCGAACCGAATAGTTTTATGTGGAAATTCCCACAATAACATGGAAACGGCAAACGTCCTCCGCCTATTTTTTTGCTTTTTTGTGGACTTAGTAAATATATTTTATCTAACTTAAATGTTCTATAAGTAACCAAAAATGGTTCTTTTATGGTTTTACACAAATAACTTTTACATTTAAGAGTGTGGGCTCACAAACCTGGCAAATTCTCATGGCCAACCACTACAAACAAATAAATGCAATACAACTAGATACAACTAATAGATTAAAGGATATTAAAGACAATACCAGTTAGATATCATGGATGATATATAGAGAAGTCAGTGTTCAGTTTCTGTGTCTTTGTAACGCAAATCAACAGATATGTGAGATTCTCTTAATACTTTGATCCTTAACCACATCTCCTGTTTCCTGTTTTCCAATCTTATTTGGCAGGACTTATATCTGATGCATGCAGGCTCCCACCCACACACTTTTGCCAGTGTCTGCGACAGCCCTTTTGAAGTCCAGCCTTACAGCTCAACACAGCATGGAGCATAAGTGCTGTAGCATTCCCAAGACAACTTCTGCATTCTTAAACAAAGAAATGCAATGTGAAACGTTCCCCGTCTCTCGGTTTCTAATCCTAAAGTCGGTTTCAAGTCATGGAAAGTTGTCTAAACCAGCTGCCGTACATGTTTAAAACAGCAAGCATAGTGAGGAAGCAGCAGTGTCCATTCCTGATGAAGAACACTAAGCTAAACACTACACACTGAAATAGCAACCTCTAGTCTCGAAAATATAAAGTAATGTATTCAAAGCCGGGCATCAAAAAAGGATGAACTGTTTTGAGATTTTAAAAGTGTGGGACTAAGGGTGCTTTCACAAGCTCATTTGTTCCATTTCCTTGAGAGTTCAGAGGCCCAGTTTTGAACTCCAGGTATGAAAGAATCCTTGCATCTGATGTTCGCAATCTGCAAAGATCTGAACAAAGCTGCTGAAGACTGGCAGCACGTTTCGTCAGGTTGCTAACTAGCACAATGAGAGCTGCGCATGTGAACTTGAAGGCTATGATCACATTTTCAATGGCTTCCTTTAACTCTGGAGCAAATGAGGCGTGCTCTTTTTGAGGTACGCAAAACTTTTCGTCCACAGACGCCAAGCTAGCAGAGTGGTAGAAAATGTGCATCTCTCCTGTGGTGCCCTGCAACGGATCATTTAATGTTTGTGAAACACAAACACCACGCAGAAGCTTCAACAACCCTGTAGGGTGTCATGGCATGAAAACAGAATTTGTGTATGAAAGAGTTACGAATCCTCATCGCCGTGTATACAAATGACGACACTTTGACTCTGACCTCGATATCCGCTGATGTAGTTTGAAACACAGCCCAGGCAACAAACTGAAGTTAAAAACACTGATTACATACCGAAGAGACAATTCCTTGAATTACCATTTGACTACTAACTAATCTAAATATAGGGGTGGAGCAAATAGTCACGTAAAGCAGGAATGAATTATGTATTGTGTGATTTCTTTTCCCCTTATGAAACATAATGGACTTGGATGAAATGATTCAAGCTTGAGACATTTCTTTTTTCCTATTCTGTCTATTTAATACTTCCTTTGTTCGAGTATGTCATCAAGACCTGAGCTCGCCTTCCATTTCCGAGCTTTGTCAGACTTCGAGTGTGGCGTTTGACCTTTTTACGCCGGTAATTGTTTAATATCACTCAATGAAAATACCCCAGTTGCCCATTTATTTGCATAATGTGCTTGGGGAATTTTTTGCAATTGTGCCGTAATCAGATGGAATAAAAGGTTCTTGGGAGTTCTGAGGAGTATTTAACTCACTCCATTCTTCTGTCAGCCTTATCGGCTCTCTGTTAAAATGACAAGACTCCATGCAGCTAGACTTCACTTCCACTTTCCATTCATGAAAATAATTTCACTTTGTCTCATTCACCAGTGTTTCATATTGGGCGAGTAACATAAAAACACTTGAAAGCCAAGGTTCATGGCTCGCTGCCAGACTTTGCCTTCAATGTCGTCATGATGGGCTTTATAGTAGAAGCACAGACAAACAACGAAGTTGGTGGACAAGTCGGTGAGAGGCGTTAACATGAGTCATCGGTGTCACTGCAGTTGTTGTTTCCCGAATCCTGTTTTCTCCAGAGACACTCCCACGGTCCGTCTCTCAAAACGTTATGAAAGCACAATAAACAAGCTGCTATGATTGGGATTCCAAAAGGTATCCACTCTATGTGAATAAAAGTATTGGGACACACCTATTTTCAGGGTTTGGGCTAGGCCCCTTATGTCCACTAAAGAGGTATGCTTTAGCATAGTTTAACATTTAGTAAAAAACAGAAATGGTTGATCCACTGTGGTGAGCAGCTGAAAGTAAAAGAAGAAGTTAGCAAGACATTTTGAACAATGCCCTGCTTCAAACTTTGTGAAATAGAACCTTTTCTATTCCAGTATGACTGTGTCCCAGTGCACAAAGCAAGCTCCATAAAGACATGGATAAAGGCTGCATGAGTTTGCTGTGGATAAACTTGACTGACCCACACAGAGCCCTGACCTCAACCCATCCAACACTTTTGGGATGAACCGGACCGGAGATTGTGAGCCAGACCTTCTCATCCAACATCAGCGCCTGAACACATAAATGAATGATCACAAATTCCCACAAAAAGTCTAAAACATTGCGGAAAATCTTATAAGAACATATATATATAGCTGCAAAGGGAAACCAACTCCATTTTAAAGTAAATGTATTTGAATGCAATGTCATTAAAGTCCTTGTTTGTGTAATGGTTCTGTTGGTGTAATACTGTCCCTATAGTGTAGCATTTGGACAGCTTCACTAACGCTACACCTTGAAAAAGCATTGCTGGTGGGATTTATCCAAATGCTGGATGCTGATCTGAGCCTACTGTTTTTCTTACTACAGCCAGGAGCCTGAGAAGGGGAAGAAGCCCTAGATCGGTACTAAAGGACACCTTGTATCAGCACTTAAAGCTGATCCAGCAGTGGCGAACCGTCAGCCGTCAGAGGAAGTGCTGTATTATTTATTGCGTGGATGTGCGGCAGAAAGCAAGCAATACAGCTGCGAGCTGTCTCCAAGCGAACAGGTTCTGTTATGTGTGCATGAGCGGTTTATGCAGAAGATCCCAGACTAAAGCACACTCTAAAAAAAGCTTTCTAAATGGTTTTTGAAATTACTCTTTAAAAGGTTCTTCATACTCTCACAGCTCATTTACAGAAATGATTCTTTAAACCACTTTTAACCATTGATGATTGTTAAAAGAACCATCCATCAAAAGTTCTTCATAAAAACAAAAGCCCTTCTTTTTTTGAAACTCGGCCATGGAATTATTTTAGCACCTTAATTTTAGAAATAAACCAAAACAATGGAAAAAGGTGCAATTCGAAACCATAGTGGTTCTACTTGTTCTTATTGATGTGTGCCAAAATTTAAAGCAAAACCAATACATGGATACAGAGAGAAAAAGATCTCAAAGGTGCTCGGTTTAAAAATGTGTATTTGGGACAGATGTGCTGGTTCTGCACCTGCATAACCTAGTAAGATAATGTTATCAGTGGTATTCATACATTAAAATGGACTTATTAGCATATGTAAAGTGACTCAGTTCTGATTACAAGCTCGATCATTAGTTAAATTAATTCATTCTGTTTGGTCCTTTTTGGATTCTGTCATGCCTTATGCTTTATTCAATGCTGTTAACTGCCTGTGCCATAATCGCACTTATGGTGCAATGCTAGCCATTCTGGAAGGTTTACATAGTGTCCACGCTGTGTTGTTTCATTACATTGCCATTAAATTTTTGTCGTGTCTATTTATTGTGTTGTTTATATTGTTTCTGTAGTAACTTGCATGCTGACGAATGTGGTATGTTGCTTTATGTTGCACTGTGGTCTGTGGAGAAACGTCTCATCACATTATATACGTATTCATAGTTTCTGACGACAATAAAGTAACCTTGAAACTTGATACTGATAGAGACCTGATATTGTTACAGGTTGTTCTAATGGGGGTTTTCAACTGACTGGTACCAGGTTGGTTCAGTTCAGCTGTAATCGCTTTTCTACTTTTCCATTACTAAATCTGGTACCTGGTACCGTTCTTGGTACCACCTTGGCCGAGATTCCAAGCGTGCTAAACCGATATTAAATGATGACGTGTACATATTGGAGCTTACTGATTGGTAGTCACTATGGTTACGCCAGTGTTGTTGACTGAGCGTTAGCATTAGCATTAGCGTTAGCCTAATGTTGCATCTAAAATCCCTTTGATTTCAGCCATGCTGGCGATTGCAATGATGGCAGGTTGTTTACCTCAGCTTAGAGCACTCTGCTTGGCCTGCTTCTCAGAATGTTTGGTCGCTGTAGCAACCACCTGTAGTGGAAAACTGTAGGTCCGAAACCAAACTGAACAGAGTAGAACCAAACCGAACCAAGCTGGTACAAATCAGTGGAGAACCCACTAATCTGAACAGAGTAGAACAGAGTAGAATTGAACTGAACTGAACCGAGCTGGTTAAAGTCAGTGGAGAACCCCATAAGGGTGTACAGGGGCTTTTCTAGGAAAAGGCACCCTTGCAGTTCTTAAGAGGAGCACAGCATTAGAATCTATTCTGTCTGTGGGGTGTAGTCACATCCACAAAGGGTCACTGTGGCTGCATGCTTTCATTCCAGACTAGTGTCTGAGTTTATTTGTTAAATCAAATGTTCTGAGTTCAGGTGAGCTATTGCTTTGTTGTAATAAAATACTGCAGCCACATTGGTCCGTAAAACCAGGACCCCCAACTGTACGGCTAGTAGACCTTGTGCAACTCTGTGCCAAATGGGACTGAGCCACTTTTGATGGAAATGCAATAACTAACACAAAATGCAGTGATACACAGAGCAAAATGCTTTGTAGTTTGTGTGGATTTCTTTTCAAGGAAGCTTTTGTTCACCCCACACACAGATTCTGTACTACGTTCCTAAAAAGCTTAATCTTCTTTTCTCAGTAAAGAGATCAAGCAACTTAACCATGTAATGAAAAGTTTGCTCTTCAGTTTTCCACGAATGAATGAAATATAACACAAATTGTGATTTGTTAAGCTTTGAGTATCTCTGGTCTTGAGCCTATGTACTAAAATATGTTGATTCTCTCTGGATTATGTGCACTTACTTTCACTCAGAAAACATATGATAATTTTCTGGAAGTGTGTAATTGTTTGCTGTATGTGATTTGGCACGGAATCCTCTCAATAAGACATGAAGCAGAGGTCAAGGGAAGGCTTTTGCTTAAACATGAGTGCATACCTCGGATAAAGTTCACACACATATTCGACACATGCACACACTTCCCAGACACATGCTCTGACTCATGTCTTCCTCGCTTGGCCCTGGTGGGCTTCCTCTGCCCTGAGGCAGTGCCATCCTCGCTCAGCAGAGGGAGTGTTCAGCCTGAGGAACATGAGCAAGGTGGATTAGTGTGCAATTAGGTGCCGTGCTGATTATTTTGCACATATGGAACATGTAGCACCCCTCATTAGTTCGGTAGCGGCGTGTTAAAAATAGCTCTTCTATAGACTGAACCGCGCTGCGCTGCGTTCACCTCTACTTTGTTTTGAGCGCAAGTGACATTTGTGAGCGTGTGGGCGTGTCGGGATCGACTGAGGGTGAGTTTATGGGGAAAGCATGTTATTTAGCTAAACCCTTATTCAAGTAATTTATAGTAAATAGAAGGTGACAGATGGGTCACCAAAGGTGTCTGAGGAAGCGGCGGCGCAGGTAAATGCCACAGCTTTAACAGTACTTTGGCCTCCTGCCACACCGTCTCTGCACTCAGCCAAGGAGAATAAAACAAATGGCTGACATTTTCCACCATTTGTTGTTTCTGCCCTCTTCCCAAACACAGACCGAGGTAATTACAAAAGTAATTGCTGTTAGCGAAGCATCTTCTCTTTAGCCTTCCGAAGGCCTGCTGTTATTGTCCTTTAGATGTATTTAAAGAAGCATTATTCTTTGTCATGAGCAGGATTTTGTAGCACAGCATTTTATTCCTCAGCCTTATTGATTTAACAGAATTTTAGACTTCAAATTGTGTCTATGTTTCAGCTTATTAGTCTTATTTGCTAACTTAGCCTTGCATTTCGCAAATGCGATTATTGATGTCTCCTAATCCTGACTCCTACCTAGATCAGCTACTGATCTACAATGCTAAGAAGCGCAAGTACAGAAGAACTGGTGTAACTCTTACCCTTGTCACTGAACAAAGGAGCTGTAGTTCTTTCCACCTTCAAGATACATCAGATATGTTTTTTTTATTAAAAAAATATTTTTAATATACTACATTAATCCCATAGAAAATTGCATGAGTCCTCTGTATTAAACCTATTCACCACAGTAAAGCTCCCAACAATGGTGCCCGGGGAGCAGTGTGTAGGGAGGGTACCGTGGTCAAGGGTACCTCAGGGGTGCCACTGAGATTCAAGCCCACAACCTTTCAATTGCATTTTTTTTGTATGAATTTTGTTACATTTTTATTATTTTTTATTTATTTAAAAAAATATATCTGTCATAGTGTAATAATAATCTGATATGGATCCAAATGCAGAAAATATAGAGAAGATTTAATCCAAGATACAATTCACAAATGCAGGAGGTCCAAAAAAAGTCCAACACCAGTTAATCCAGTCCAAAGCAGTCAAAGACAAGGGTAAAAGATACATAAGAAGGCAATACAGACCAAAAAACACCCCAGGAAACACTTACCCCTAGTCCTAGTACTCAGGTGATCCTGATCTTCTTGGTATGGGGTTTTGGGGTGGCTGTCCGGAGAGAATTCTCTGGAAGCGTCAGTGCCTGACTCCGGTCCAGGGCTAGACTTTACACATAGCACCACTGTTTGCTATGGATGAAGTTATGGTTAAAGTACTTTTTGTCTGGACTGTCTTGATAAACTAGAATAATACATATATTTACTTGAGTATAT
>JBBJLR010014246.1:0-12500 GCA_037577145.1 Brachypetersius gabonensis
GAAACAACTGAAACAAACATCTAAAAGCAGTTTAGCACCAAACTTTGTGAAAACTAATATTTGTGTCATTCTCAAAATTTTTGGCCACGACTGTACACAGTTTAAGAGATCTTTGGCAGAAAAAAAGTTAGAAATCCCAAATATCATCACATCTTTGAGGTGGTCATTAATGTTATAATGATTCTAAAAGATGATTCGCACTGATGTACGTCGCTCTGGATTAGGGCGTCTGCTAAATGCCGTAAATGTAAACGTAAAAGGCTCTGTGCTGACTTGGGCTGGGAGGGGACAGATGGACTGTAATCTGTCTTGATTATCGAATTAAGCATCTTCCCTGTTCACTACAGAGTTTTACAAGACAATTTGGCAATGTGCTAGATCCTGGACTTTGGGAGCAAAGTAGGTGTAAAACCCATCACCAGTCAGGCCTTCTATGCCTTCAGCCTTCTGTGATTTCAGCACAGCAAAGGCAAGTATTGTGAAAACAATTAATATACAGAATAGAGTGGTTTCTGCAAGTGCTCCCTTGTGTGAGCTTCCATCTGATACATAAGATCTTCAAACATCACATAGCATGAGCATACGTTTGATTCCATGTCTGTTGAAAGCCCATTTCACAACAGGGCTGCCCTTGACTAGGCTGCAGCTGCTGGGATGAGTAATATGCCTGTGCTTTCACATAGTTCAGTCAGTGAAATGAGTCAGTAACGACAACCACACTGTCAGTTATTAGCACCGGAGCAGGGATGAATGATCACTGGAGTGGAGGTGGAGAGAAGAGTGAGGGGACGATGGAGTCAAAACGGAGAAAGTGAGTCGGAAGGGAGGGGGAGGATGAAAATGTCTGATTTCAATTAGAGGAACAATAACAGAGGACTCTTAAGGTAAAAGGAAGGCCGGTGGCTGGACTGACATGGTGGAGTTAGAAGACAGTAAGTACATTAGGCAATTGAGACCACCCTTTCATTCATTTCATTTCTATTCAAAACAGCTATTAAGTACAAGTTATTCCCTTTTCAATGTCTGGAAGAAGGCATAACATTAAAACTAACTGCCTAATATCAGATAGGTCCTCCCCGACGCTGCTAATACAACTCTGATCCATGGACACAAAAGACCTGTGATGTGATTTCTGGCACCAAGATGTTAGCAGCAGATCCTTTAAGTCCAGCAAGATACTTCCATGGCTCAGGCTAATTTGTTCATCACATCCAACAGATGAGTGAATGATCTGTAATCTGGGGGATCTGAAGGCCAGGTCACTATTTGTCATGTTTCTAAAACCATTCATAAAAGGCCACTGCAATTAGGGAACGTTGTTAATGCAAACGTACATATCATTAATCAGACAAGGCCACCTTCTTCCACTGCTGCATGGACCAGTTCTGATGTTCACATCCCTGTGTAATGCACTGTGTGTTCAGACACCATCCTATCACAGCAAGCAGGAACATTTTCAGCAAAGTACAGTAGCTCTTCTGTGGGATCAGACCATATGTGCTAGTCTTCTCTCCTTACATGCATCAGTGAGTTTTGTGCACACATGACCCTGTCACTGGTTCACTGGTTGTCCTTCCATTACATAACAGAAACTCCTGACAAGAGTCTCCTGTTGTTTTTAGATATTCTGACCCAACTGTGTAGCCATCACAGTTTGGTCCTTGTCAAAGTTGCTTAGATCCTTATGCTTGCTAAGTTTTTCTTCTTCCAATACAACAATGTCAAGATCTGACTGATATATTGCTGCCTAACATATTCCACCCCTTGACAGGTGCCATTGTAATAAGATAATAACTTCACTTGGCAGTGGCTTTGTTGTGGCTTATCAATGTATAACTAACAGAAAATTACACAGAGGCCTTAACAGCTAAATATAATATAATGAATGTCTGTATTTAGTGTGTCCATCCTCAGACATCATCACAGATTCCATTCTTTCTAGGGGACTTGCTTTCAGTTTTTCTTCTTTTTTTCTAAGAAGTTGTTTGTATTTCCTGCTTCTCCTCATCCATGCAATCACAATGATACATTTACACCAACCAGTCCTCAAAAGCTTGCTCCCCATCTCAGATGTCCAGTTTAATATTCCAGCACAAATCACATCTTGCTGTTTTCTCCACATCCTTTTCTCAGTAATGGCTTCTTGACACCTTGCATCCTTCCAAATCCACATTGTTGAGTTGTCTTCTCGCCATGGGTACCGGATGCATTTTTAAAGTTGAGGGGAGCAGGGCTCTACTTCTTGGCTGTGGTCTGGGAGGGGAAAAAGAAAGGAAGTGGGATAAAAGGAATGATTTTGAAAAGCGAAGGAGGCACGTTCCCCCCTGCTGTAATGGTTTCAGCGCCTATCTACCTATCTTTTCTGATTTAAAGCAAGAGTGGAATGTCATTTTCTTCTCTTTCTCTGTCAGTGGTTATCTGATGAAGACAATTTTGGTGGTCTACAAGGTCTTGCATGGTTGTTAGGAATCCCATTTCCTCTGCATCTTTTAATCATTTTTGTTATCCAACATTTTCCACTTATTTCCTTTTCCCATCCTAATGCAAGGGGCTTCCTTATCTAATCTCTTCGTTACCCATTTTAGATGTGTTGAGAAATGAAAGCGTGAGGCAGCTGAGGTGTGTTTGGATAGATGCTGATGTGAATGTTAGGGTCTTTTCTGAAGAGGAACATAACGTCAGTGAGAGCTCTGGGAATTTATCGGGGGGTTGTTGAGGGGGAAACAGCTGTAACTGGTGTGGTATAAGATTGGAAGGGTTGAAGTGGCAACAGGTGCACAAATTCTGAGAGTGGATGACGTAACATAGAGATTTGATATAATTCTTAAGTTTTGTTGGCTTATTTGTTTTTTTTAAACTAAAAACTGAATAGCTTTTAATGGCCATTTTAACGGTAAATCAGATTTTTTGAGCGTTTTTGAGCGCTCATGTTTGCTGAATGGGGAAACCCATGGATGGAACACAGATCAAAGACAATGGGATGAGGGGTGAAAATGCATATGTATGAATGAACAATTAGGGGAAAAATCAATGGCTGTTAATCTCATAGAGTGAGTTTTAATGGCAACCTCCTGAGAAGCTTAATGGCAAAAAAAGGATTGATTGATTTAGTTTCTTTGTCAAAAAGGGTTTTTTGTAGAGTGATGCCACTTATGGCTCCCTAAAGATCCTTTCAGTGAACAGTTTCCTATCTGCTAGCTACTGAGAAACGTTATCCATTCCTGAGGGAAAGCTTTAGTCCCGATTATGTCATGTTCTGAACACAAGAAGCAGAGGAGAAGGCGATTTCTATTTTTACTTTCCTTTCAGTGTTTGTAATATGTGAGATATGTGAGTGTATAACATAAGGTTCTATGGCTTGTAAAGGTTTTTCCTATAATCATTTAGTAAACAGTAAAATCTCTCTCTCTCTCTCTCTCTCAGTTGCTTTCCTCCAGCTGAAGTGGTATGAGTAAACACTAATATAGAGAATTGAATATTCAAATTTGATTGAGCCTGTTTACACTTGCACAGACACACACACACACACACACACACACACACACACACACACACACACACACACACACACACACACACACACATTTGGTGTTACTATGTTTGTGAGTACATTCCATTGACTTGTGTGATACTAAATCTAATATTGGCCTTTGCCATACCAATAATAAGCAATCTTTCTGCTCTGCACTTTTACCAAAAAAGTTAAAACAGTTTTTACTTTTTAAAAACATCTATTGAGGACCAGATAAATGTCACCACTTTTACAGATTTTCTGCTATTTTTGTCATTATAAGCACATGTGGTCCCCATAAAGTAATAAATACAAAGTCTCTCGCACACATATCACAAACAAATAGACACACACAAATACACACACACACAAACACACGCACACACACAGAGTTAAATGATTAAGGCCTGAGGCCTAGGGAGTAGTGTTACAGAGGTGCAGTCCGCGTTAAAAGAAAATTCTGGTTACCAAACGGTGTTAATTACCCTTGTCCTTACACAAGGTCTGTTGTTGTTTTTTTGCTGTTAATTAAATGAAGCACTGGGGCGAGACCCGGCACCTCCGGCGTCAACACAGAGAACAAGAAGAGATGTAATGTAGCTGTGGTCTTAAATCTGCTTTTGTGGTCGGCTCCAGGAACATCCAAAGGTCTAATATATTTATTTGTGTATTAAATAATTTATTATTCATATCTCTAACTCAGTATTTTTTAAATGGGCCGCAGTCTTAATCACTATGGGTTCTAAATGGCCTACAAGTGTGTTTAGTCAACTCTAAAGGCTGGAAAATGGTGATAAAAAATGAATTATCATAGTTATAATTCCAATTGTAAATTATCAGAATACTTACATAACACCCAGAAATTTTACAACTGGGAAGGAAGGACAGGAAAATCTCAGGATTTTGCCATTGGATTCCAGAACAAATAGGCAGTAGTTCTACAGACTCCTGTCCAGCGACACGTCATCAGATGAGCTCATTTTCACACTGAAATGAATAACAAAGACCGAGAGAGGAGAGAGGCCTTTTCTTGATAGCAACGCTGCTTTGGATTCTCCCACACTGGCAGATGTGGATGAAAGGCTGATGGCGTTTCACTGAGCTGCTTTGTGTCTTTGGCAGGGTTTCATGCATGATGGTATGTGTTCGGCTCCTATATTTAGCAGCATGGAGATGGAGATTGTATGTGGAGATGTGTGTAGTAGGAGTGAAGCATTGTAAAGGGGCTTTAGGCAGTATGTCCCCCATCCTGCCCCACTTGTCTCTCGTAATATCTCACAGATGGTTTGTAGTCTGATGCTGGTTTAGGTACCAAGAATGACTTATTGCTCTGCTTTCTTTAGCTTCTAAATAGTCCTTACACAACTACACACAGTAAACACATTTAAATGGGTAATGATTGCACATGTCTAGGGGGAAAAGCATATGTTCAGAACTATAATAATAGATCATTTTTGGCATTTTCATAAAAGAACCTTTGCTTTTTGTCTTTGAGGGATGTTTTCCAGCCCTAAGAGACATCCCATTCCCACCACAATATTATTTGTGCGCAAGAATGAAATTATTTTCCTAGCTAACACAAGAACATGTGGCTAGAAGAGTAGTCGGTTTACACCGAATTCCATTCCATTCAACATTCAAGAATGAATGTTAAATGAATAAAATAAAATAAATAAATAACAGTACCTGTAATGGCTACAGATGAATACTGCTGTATTACAGTCTTCAATGGAACGGAAACGGAACGGAAAATCAACCTTTTGCCTTTGTGGGATATTTTCTTATCATTTCCTATTTGGGGCCCCAGGAGACGGCCCATTCCTACCAAAATATAACTCTGCATGCAAGATTTTGCATAGAAATTCCAGCACTGCAAGCCAACTAGCAAATATAAGAATATTTCTGTTTTGTTCTCTTTAACGTTTTCTTCTTGTGCATTTTTATCACAATAAGTCGTTCAACCTGTTTAACCTTTTTTTTCATTTTGCAGAATTTTTTACTTTGTTATAGGCTTTTATCATTAGATTTATCTTTCTTCTGAAACTTCTCTCTCTGGTGCAGAACAGAGACGGGGTTCCCTTTTTGCATTTTGGTTCCTGTCTGTGTTTCTCCCCCATGTTCTTAATGACTTTTTCCTTTTTGGTCTCTGTGCCTTTGTGTCTCTTCTTGCAAGATTTTAAGGAGTCTTGGTTCCTGTCACTGGTTCTTGCTCATGCTCTTGGGTTTTTTTTTCCTGACACTGTTTCCCTTAATGACATTCATTTGGGAACTGCACTCACATTTCTGGAAAGCTGCTTTATGATTTCTTTTGGGAGACCTGACTAATTCCCTCACCCTTCATCAAAAAGTTCACTTTTTTCCATCATCCCAGGGAACATGGAGGTTACTTAATTCATGTTTGCGCATGAATAAAATAAACATAATTGATGCCACAATTAAGTGGTGTTGTGATTTATTTCATTTGTGGTACCAAGGTTACTCAGTACAGTTCTCTCAGTGTAAACACGTATGCGTAGACGCACGCAGGCACACACAAATATGTAAATGAGAGTACAACTGAAAGTGCTTGCATGGGCTGCTGCTCTGGTGAGTCATGTGTGAGGGTTGAGTGAACGGTTGTTACGGTGATAACCCCTGAATCAGGTGGGAGGACGAACGCCTCTTGCACTAGATTGAACTCTGCTCAGTGTGAATCTCACACATCTTATGGCACGCTGCACTGCATATCCCTCATAAAAAGAAAAGGTCAGTCTCGGGTCACTGAGAGTTTGGCACTATTTTCTTAACTCTAGCCTTTCTAAAGACCTTCCCTCCGCCATTGCATATCTATATGGGTTTTATTTGACTGTTGCTTAAAAAACACTGTACTGTGGGCTGTAAATGAATATTGGCTTAAAGCAGGTAGCTGTATCATGGGGGATCACTGGCTGATAAACAGCTGGTGGCCTAGTGGTTAAGGCATTCGGCCTGTGATCAGAAAGTGTGGGTTTGATTCCCAAGATCTCTGAGGTACCCTGAGCAAGGTACCGTCCCCACACACTGCTCCCTGGGCGCCTTGTTCGTAGCTGCCCCCTGCTTCACTTGGTGAATGGGTTAAATGCAGAGGAAGTATTTCGTGCTGTTCACACTGTGTGCTGTGGTGTGTTCCCGTATGACCACATTGTCACTTTCACTTTTTTCAGAAGAGAAATACTCCCCATCTCTCCAGATTTGACAGTGAATTTGTGGTGCGGGTCGGAGGACACAAGGCAGTGATGTTTACGAGGACTGGATTATCAGGCTTTTACACTCCCCCTATTTAAATGTAGAGGTGGTTGCTAGGCAACACCTCACAAACTCCTTTTATTTTCCTAAGTCTACTTTTTCTCCTAAATGACAGGACCCAACAGCGGAGTAAAACACAGACTTACTTGAGTGTGTGTGTGTGTGTGTGTGTGTGTGTGTGTGTGTGTGTGTGTGTGTTGTGGTGCAGAGGATTTCTGTTAGTATGTAGGCCTATATTGTCTAAAGCATCTCTACCTATGCTATTCTGAGAATGAGGTAGGATGTATGGCTCAGTGCAATATGACTCAATGGAATATAAACCAGCTCAGAGTCTGTTTTTGTGCATGAGTGTGTATGTATGTGTGTGTTTTCACATACAAATCAGGGAAAAACAGGGCTGACCTAAAATTTGGTAATTTGATCCTGATTTTGTGCTGAAAGAAAATCTTATATAATCATTGACGTCAGTCATGTGGCTGGTCATAATATTGGACGGGAGGGCTAACCTTTCAGTGACTAATTGCCAATAACACTTATCAATAGCTTACACACCGCATCCCTTTCACAATTATAGCAAAAAAACGATGAAATGAGCTGTTTGTCAACTACTGGGGGAATTTGAATGTTGATTTGTAAAGCCATAATAAGATTAGCATAATTAAAAAAAACATATTCATGTGCTTACGCTGCATTTTACAATGAACAGACAATCAGACCGGCTTCTGATAATACAGACCGCACACTTTGATAGGTGGAGCTGGACCTCAAGGACCCAGAATCACAGGCTGTGTGAACTGTGGATCTTCTGCTTGGGCTGGAAATACATCAGCCCCATCTTAGTCAGTTCTTATTTTTCATGCAACCTGTTGGTGGTGCTGTTGTCGTTGTTTCCAAATGAACTGTAGGCGTATGTTAAGAGCGAGTATTCAATGTGCTGATTGTGTTGTGCTAATAATTAAACATTATTTGATTATTTTCTTCTTTGAAAGAGAGCTAGGACTCCATTTATAACCACCCCTGTATAACATTTTTGACTTGTTGGTTGCTAGAAAATATTCTGCTTGGAAGCCTCGGGTCCTAGCATTTGTGTGAATATTACTTTGACACGTGACCTCCTTCACAAGATAATGTATCCTGTCACACTAATCAAACTGCTCACGAATGATAGGAGTGTGACAAAAAGTTCAAGGAGTTGACTTGGCCTCCAAATTCCTCAGATGTCAGTCTGACTGAGCATGTGTGGGATGAACTGGACAAAGTAGTCAGATGCATGGAGGACTTACCTCACATCTTCCTCGACTTAAAAGATCTACTGCTGTCTCAGTGCCACACAGCAGACAATCAGAGGTCTTGTGGAGTCCATGCCTCGATTTTGGCGGCACGGGGGTGGGGAGGTGGGTGGTGGGTGGTCACGATTGACACAATATTTGCGTGTGGTTTTAATAGTGACTGATATGTAATTGTAACATATACAGTGTATATACAATGTGTGTGTGTGTGTGTGTGTGTGTGTGTGTGAGAGAGAGAGAGAGATAGAGAGAGAGAGAAAGAGAGAGAGAAGACTGAGGGGCAGGGCAAGAAAGAGTGTGTGTGTGTGAGTAAGTGTGAGTATAGGGGCTGTCTCCAGTCTCCCTTGCCACAGACTAGCAGATGGCCCTGATTCCTAATCACAGCCATGGCGCTTAAGTACCAAATCCTCACCGGAACAGTACAGCACAGAGGGGGCTTTAGCCTGCATCTCTTTGTACAATACACACTGCCCTGTCCCACTTCCCTCAGCTCTCAGTCCTTTTCCCATCACCCAAATCATTACTGTCAGAAAGCAGAGATGAAGAGTGGATAAACAGGTGCAGAGCAGACTTTCTCTCCATAACGATTTCACTTATGCTTAAGTACTCTGAACAGCAGCTTAACGTGAAATACTCAGACTCTCTCCGCTTGTTTTGAACTCTGCATATGAGCTTTTGGAGGCCCAAGCATACTCATGGGATTAGTAAGGAACTGACACAAAATCCCCCTAAGAATTTTGCCACCTGAATATCCACTCATGATCTTCACTACTGATAAAAAAATTTGAAAAGCTTATTATTTTAAGAGTAACAGAGGAAAGTGGAACACCTTTGATCTAAAATTAACCATTCTCATTTAGTTTCTCGCATCAATATTAACTGAAACTACTGGACAATGAAGTCTGTTGGACAAAACATCTGTAACTCAGTTCATTTTAAGTTTGGGTATAGGAGGGGCCTGCATTGCAATCACAGAGAAAACAATTGCAAGAAAGTAGCAAATATATGTGTGGCTGTATTTTGAACCTTACACTATATGTCCAAACATTTGGAAACACATTAGTGAATTCATACACTTAAGACTCTAAAGGTCCGTAAATGGAGCAGCTGTACATAAGCATAAGGTCACCATGCCCAATGCCGAGCATGGCCTAGAGCTGTGCTGCATGCTCTGGAGTGGTTGAGCATCCAGTATCTTTGGGATGAACTAACCATCCATCATCCAACCATCCATCGTACTACTTCTCCCAGTAGTCCTCACAGCATTCAACAACACCCATCTGTTTCAACAACGTTTGAAAACAGTTGCTTCTCTTGTTTTGTTACAACAATCATGATTTAAACAAAAGATTAACATGTTTTCACACTTCAGACACACACATGAAAGCATTTCAGGATCGAGAGAAGGGAATGAGCAGCCTTGTATCTTTCTGGTGTATTGGGTCTCTCTCTTTAATATTCATGAATTCATAAATTCTTCATCATCCTACATAACCAGTCCCCTGTACAAGAAACCCTCTCTATGTGCTGATCTTATCGCGAGATAAACCAAGTTTCCAATTAGGGTCCAGCAGAGAGTGCATTCGATCAGCAGGGGTGCAGCCCCCATTACCATCAGCACCCACAAGAGGGCCCAAGCTGTAATCAGTAACATAATCAAGGCCTGCATCACCCGCTGATCCTCAGAGCTTCACTAACACTCTACCACAGGCTTCTCAGCGCAGCTGCCAGTCCACCAAGACATGTTCGACAAAAAGGCAGAAAAACCTAATGATTTACGATGGCTGATAATACGGAAGGAGGTCAACTGTGGGGTTAAAAATGGCTGTGGTGCGCCACTAAAGATTTGGTTGCCAAAAAGAGCAAAAAGGGCATCGATATCAAATCAATGTTTAACTCAACCTACAACATACTAATTAAAAAACTAATTTGGCATGTATTTTTTTCTGGTTTCTTTACAAATTAAGTGATTGATTTTTTCACTTTTTAGAGCTTCTAAAGTTGTGTTGAAGACAAAGCCACCTGTGCACCTGTTCCAAACCGGCAGATAAACTGTGGTGTGCAGACTTTTCTGAGAGGGAACACTGCCCTCTCGTTCAGCTTGGCCGAACCTTGTCAGGGTTTCCCACTAGACAGACAAGATTAATCATCATTGGGGATTAACCATAATCCAGGCTAGTGGATGGCTCTTTAAGGCTAGTGTAAGTGTATCATTTGGGGGCCAAATCCTCACCTTAAACTTTGCCATGTTCCTCAAAACATCCATCTTGCCTTCTTCCAATACTGCATCCTGCACCTCTGCCCCAGGTATCACACACACACACACACACACACCTGGCTGTCCACACAATGTAAAAGCTCCTGTAATCAGAAGGTTGTATGTTTGAAATCCAGGACTGCCAGTGGCACCACTGTGGTACCCTTTAACAAAATACCATCCCCACACACTGTTCCTGGGAACACCTCACAATCCCGGCTGTTTTGGAGAGGCTCTGACCCGGTTGTCTTACCATGACCATTTATTCCTTGTCACAGTCATTCAGATCCTCACACTAGCCCGTTTCCAACTCAGCATCGTGTTACATAAGCGCACAGATGTGCCGACACCTTCCCGAGTGTCCTGAAGGCGAGTAGACTTGACTTCCCACTCAGCCCTGCGTGTGCTTCACGGAGCAGCCCAGCCTGCTCGTGTTGGACAGAAGGGCAGCGTTTAAGTCAAAGAAGCTGCTTTTCACTCGCAGTTCCTCCTTCTCAGTCGTTAAAGCGAAACCGGTAGTGCTTTAAGAGGAGGGGAGAAGAGGTGGGGAGGAGGAGGGGGACTAAGGGGAGTGAGGAAACCCTCGACGCCGGGACAGAGAGGCTGCTCGGCGGTGAAAGCCCCCAGCATTGCTTGCTGTGATTGGCTGCGTGTGTTTTGGCTGCCTCATGGGGAGAGACGGGATCACCAGAGAAACGTCGAGCAGCTAAGAGAGAGGAGCTGACATTTCTCATTTCAGCGTCCTTTTGTCTCCCAGCACCGAGAGAAAAGTGGAGTCCTGTCTGAGGTGAGAACCTGCCCCGGGCTGCTATACTGACGGATAAGCTTTTGTTCTATTGTTTTAAAGGGTGCACGCTGTCGTTGCTGTAACGTGCTGCTGTTTGGGGGGTTCTTGTTTATCGGAGGGGATGGTCAGGACAGCACCAGCGCGTGTGTGAGAGCAGAAATCTGGGTTAGTGTTATGATGTGTAGTACACGGAGCGAGAGGGGTACTAATGGAGCACATGGAGCAACCCGTTAAAAACACTACGAGCCAAATCTGCACGGAGGGGAAGTTCAGTTCCAGCACACTGCATGAATGAGTTCTCCGGAGTCGTGTGGAGAAATTCATATGTACTCAGTGCTTGATATTCTCAGTGAAGTCAGTTTTATCCGACCTCTCTTTGTTACATTTTAATAGCATTTTATAAATAAAAAGGTGGAACATATTGCTTGAGACGAATTGCGTTAATTGTATAATGTACTGATTAGCATGTGTTTAATAATGATAATTAAATAATAAAACAATACCAGTTATTATTAATTGTCCATTATGGGTATTGCTATGATGATGATGATGATGACGATGATTGTTAATAATAATAACAGCAACAACAACAATAAAATAATAGTCATAGTTGAACTTGCTGTTATTGTTAGTAATAATAATGTAAATTACATCTAATAAAACAAAGTAAAATTGAGCAAAGGTCGTCTTTTGATGCTTAACATAGGCTAACATAACATTAACGCATTAGAATATGTTCCTGCTTTCTTATTGGACTTTCTCAAAAGTCCACTCAGCTCAGACTGCAGGCTATATTTTATGCATATTAAAGAAGAGCATTCAGCATTCAATGCTGTAATTACATTTAACAGCTGCCTTATTCTGTTATATACCACTACTGAGTGACATGCCTGCTGTTTATTCTAATGCCATGTGTCTATAGTATATGTGGGACGTGCTATGAAACCAAATTGAATCTGCGTGCAGTAGTAGAATACAAATGTGCTTTTTCATGCCTACATGTGAAAATAAATGTCCAGCTGGAAGTGCAATGAGCTGCCAGGCTGGGAAACTAATAGAGGTGTTATCTTTGCAGGCCCACCTGGGCACAGTACAATATTTGAGAGGTTTATTTACTGTCCGTTTGACCCGTTATCTTGTGATCAAGGGTCGGAAGCGTATGGACGAAAGCTAGTCACCAGGGTGATGAATTGAAAGCTCCTCGTCCGAATCCTTTGACGATAGATTGGCAAGATGGTGAGCCTTGGGAAATCCTACCTCTTGCTTTCTCTATTCTTACTCTTTCTTTAGTAGAGCTGGAGCCTGCTTTAATCAGTCTGTAAGACTGCACAGGGCATTAAGAAAGCTGTATGTGACTGTGTGCGTGTTATTATAACACACAAGTGCTCCAAA
>JBBJLR010014274.1:0-13527 GCA_037577145.1 Brachypetersius gabonensis
CACACACACACACACACACACACACACACACACACACACACACACACACACACACACACACACACACACACATTCAAGAACTGTGGCAAGAATCTGTATATCACTGATCTTCAGAGCTGAAGTATCTACAGGCCTCCAGGCCATGTCAAATCAACACACCTCCCCAGACAGATAAATAAAGGAAATGCTGCTCGTAAAAACCCACACATCATTAAAAGTGTAGCACTTGAGAGCAAGAGAGAAAGACACAGAGTGAGGCAGAAAGAAGGAGGCTCATCTGTTCTGTACAGCTTGTGTTGGTTTTCCTTTTGACGTCACAGAGCTCTGAATCATTTCAAGGCATCAGTACAGTTCCTAAGACTCTCTCCTGCTCTCATTCTCTTTCTACTGCTCTTTTATCAATGTAGGATTAGAGCTGGCAGTCAAGCCCAAGGGACACGAGGATAACAACAGTAACTTCACACACAAACGCATGTGGGGAAAACATGATGTAAGTCACAACTGGGATTGCCGTGCATCTCTACAGCACTGAGCGATTCAACAGTACATCTGGAGCAAAGGGAAGAAATCACTTCATGATACAACTTAAACAACTGAAAAAGGCACAGATGTTCAGAATCAGGAAACTGTATTGATCCTGGAAGAAATTGCTTACGTTCTACTGTGGGAGTATTTTTTCTTTATAAGTAGACATTTAATCTGAACTAATATGTTTACCTGCATTTTTATTGTGCTTATTATAAAACATCATTTGAAAACACCAGCTCCCCTTGCAGTAAGGTTTTATGGAGAGCAGAGCAAAAGAGCTCCAAAATTGCTTGAAATAAAAGTGAAAATCTTTTAGGCAAGCACTCTTACATATTACTTAATAATGTCTTTATGTATGTGGACAAATGAGAGAAACAAATTAGACTACAATCGAAGTATTTCTCCAATGATGTTCAATTGCTCTATTACTCTTTCTTCAGTGAACGCTAGGACATCCAAACATGGCATAATCTTATCCTACAATAAAATGACTCCTCTGTACGTCAGTTCACTTAACTCTATGGATAGTTTGCCTAGTTTGGGTTTCTTGTCTTAAAATGTTGATGCACAGTATGAAGAAAATCATGTTTTGCAAACATATTTCTCCATATGCACCCAAGATGATCTGTTGTAGATTGAAACACACCGATGAACAGTGACAGGATTAAAAAACTGTATTTATATTTGTCATCATGTGAACAACTTGATACACTGACAGAAACACTAGCCTGAAACATATGAGGCTGGTCAGGATGCTCAAAGTACATCATTTCAAAATGCTATTTTAGAAGGCTTATTTGCATATTGAAAATTAAAATATCAAAGGCAGCTGTTACTATCAAGAAATCGGTTCTTTTCAAGAGTCATGTTGGCTTTTATTATTTCCATCCACATCCATTATTTTTGACTGTGTATGCAAACACTGGGTTTAAAAAATGATTGAGAAGGAATGTTTTATATCAAGAATGATATTTTAATTTGGAAAAAACAACCTTTGTGTCATGTGCAATAGTCGTACCGTGTGCAATATCATGTGAGGTTTTCTAAATGTATGTGGACTCATTTCATTATGTGCAATATCTCAGTATTATTCTGTGCAATAGTCTTAGCATGTGAATGTCAATACTACTTACAACACTGCTGATCTCTACTACATGCTGTAATGTTCTCCTAACTGCAATGTGTTACTGGTAATTCAGTTACCTGGAAGTTACTTCTATATTATTTATCCAAGATATATTGTGCTACATATAATATTATTATTTGGGTATACTGTATATGCAAACACTGGGTTTAAAAAAACTATAAGAATAGGAATGTGCTCAGACATTGTAGTACCATTTCATATAAAAATGAGGTTACAAACTATCTGTGGAGAGTTTTATGCTGTTGTAGTTTTTGCAGAAGTGGTTAATAAATGTAATTTAACTGTTTAAAGAGAGCCGTCAGTCGTTCCCAGCCGCTACCCAGCCGGTTAGCCACCTAGCCAGTCGGCTACTTCAGCACAATGTAGCCACGAATTAGGGCCTATTTCCAAACACTGAGTAAAAATAAACAGTAAAGATAAAGATACCATATAGCCATTTAGGCCAAAACATATTGATGTTATTTGGCTCATATTCAGTTAGCTGCGTGCTTTATAGCAGCTTGTTGGCTAATCAGAATGCAACCACCGGCATTCACATTTTAACCTGCTAAATAAATAAACCTAGTGATATTGGAATCATAATGATAGATAAGGTAAATATAACATGTTGCGGAGGCTGTCTGTCAGATGTTACAGCACTGCAGGGCAGGAGCTGGCTAAAACCTCTCGCCCACAAACAGAAATGTGATCTGCAGCACAATAGCGACCCTCTTGTTGCATAGAAAACGTATCAAACCCCTCTCCTGCCACACTCACACTGTTTCTCGTCTTAGTGCAGGAGGATCTTGAGGCACCAGCTCTAAGCGACCTTGCAGAAATGTCTGGAGAAGGATCTGGTTTGTGAAGTAACTGTCACAGTAACGTCGTAACACATAGTAACGCAGCAGCGTTATTTTGTATTCATGCTGTTACCTCGATGAGCTCTCCAAGTCTCGCCAGCTACAAATCCCTCTAAATCCAGAATCCAGGCCGGGTGTGGTTAAAGATTGGTGCAAACAACGTTTAAAATCATGTTGACGCGCATACAGCCGCAGTCAGAGCCTCCACCATCGCTGTAGTTCGGTTTTCCTCGGCATGTGGTGAAACAGCAGGACGAGAGGGTTTATTAAATGCCTCCTTCTTCTTCCTCCAGCAGTCCTCTCAGCATCTCTCTCTCTCTCTCTCTCTCTCTCTCTCTCTCTCTCTCTCTCTCGCTGCGTATTCGTGACGAGCCTGCGCACCCAGTGACAGAAGAGCCGACTCAGTTCACGGAACCGATTCCTTCAAACAGTCCGGTTCAGTGAATCTGATTAAAAATAAGTCAATTCACAAATTCAAGTTAACCACGGCATTCCAGCTTTTTTGATATCAATAATTCAATTTCAATTAAAAAAAACCCCTCACATTTCACATAAACATAAAGCCTTCCAAGGGAAGTGGAAGTTGTTATAGCTGCAAATCAGGGCCAACTCCATATTAAGTGTATTTGAAAGCAAATGTCCCTGTTGGTGTAATGATCTATAAATGTAGTGAAATCAATAATTTAATTTGAATGTGAAAAAGCCCACATATAGGTATGGTTAAAAAAAGATGATCCCTGAGTCAGAACACACTCAATATATTACCACTTTTTATTACTGATGTATTTTTTTTTTTTACAAATGAAAGCGTAAACGGCACATCTTAAACTTAAGAACACAAATAAATGTTTACCAGCTATCAATACAGGTGAATTCCAAGAAATAGTATGTTATATTATGGTTTTGTTGTCTATTGTGCAAGATGGGTCAAGTTTATTAGAACTTTTCCACATATACTGTAATGCACTGTATGAACTACTCGGTTGCTGTAAGCTTGATTTGGTTGTGACTTGTGAATCGGTTCGACCGGATCATTTAAAAGAAGGTTTTATTGCAGAGTCGGATCTTTCTTGCTCGTTCACGATCCGATCACCCCTCGCGACAGCACGCACACGTGCACGCGCATTCCGTTTCGCTGGTGCACGTGGGCTCTCCTGGCGGAGCGGGCTCTCGGCCGGAGGCACGACTGTGGCGCTCTCTGCTGGTGAAACAGATCACACCGTCCTGAAGGGTTCGGACTAATCTGCTGAATCTTGGCTGGAGATCTGCTGCTGGAGTAAAGAAAGCTGACAGCGTGTTTAATCCTGAGACACTCCTTCTTCTCCTTTTTTCTCCTGTCGCATCATTTTTGAACTCAATCTGCTATTATACTATATTCATTACTGCACGAATAAAAGTCTATAAACGATTCAAACGGACTGATAAAGATATAATTGTAATGACACAATAATTAGTATGTTATGTGTGTTATTTTATTTAATAATATATACATAGAGAGAATATATGTGTGACATTTATTTCAAAAAGTATATATCTATGACAAAATTGTAATAATATGAGTTTTATTATGTTGTATGTGTTTTTGTACGTATTTCTTAACAAAATTATATATATATATATATATATATATACACATACATACAGAATAGAGAGAGAGAGAGAGAGAGAGTACTATAGATATAATACTGTAACAAGTATAGATAAAATAACAACTTATTTCAGTTGAAATATAGTCTCACTAATTATTTAATGTGCACAACAAATACTGAATTTCATTTACAATAACTTGTTTACCAATCAGAGCTTAGATCAACTACAACCATCCAATCACAATGACCGCAGTGAAAAGGGGCGGGGCGTCTCCCTTCAACGGAACACTATGGGTCAACATGGCGGAGGCTGGGATAGAGAAGAGTGCAGCAGCAAGTTCAGTGCAGAGGTATTTCAAGTTTTATTACTTAATAGAGGTTGAAAACATTGCATTCATAGACTGTAACCGACTAAAGCTCATCTTCAGCAATAGGTACATTTAAAACGTTCGTGCTCTTCAGTGGTCATCCAGTCTTATTTTACATGTAATGAGCAATGAGTATTGAGAAATGTATTCAAAGAACTAGTTCGATTTGTTTCTCAGATTGATAAAATGTCTGATTAACGGAAAAAATAATTGACCAACAGGGTGCAGGGAGACAAATGTGGACTGCAGTACTGTGCCTCTCTGGACACTTTAGTGTTGACAGAAAAAGGAGCAACTCTGGAAGTCTATGAAGCACATTCTCAGGTAGACCCTTGGACTTCAAGAAATATGCTAACTACTAAAACACTGACAAGAAACAATAGCTCCTGCAAGAAGTTAACTTTACGTTTAATGTAACCCAAGTACATTTTTGAATAACGAACACTAAGCACTGCTTTTCTGGTCGTGGATTAAAGCAAAGTAAAGTAAAGTGACCCCTCATAGTTACGCAGCACAACACAGTGTGAACAATGTGAAATTCTTTCAGTGTATTTGTTGCGCCCCAATAATTTATTCTGAAATATTGGGTATGATTTTCAAACACACCTGCTTCAACCTGCCAGGTTTAGTGAGTGGAAATCCCAGACTGCCCTGATCACCAGCCCTTCAGGATGGAAGATGGCAGTTCTTGTACTAAAACATTACTGTGGGATTTAGATTGCATTTAAGAGCATTAATTAAATAAGGAACAAAGTTCTGCTGTTCCACAGCTCAGTGCAGGCAGCTTCATGCCCTTTTAGGTGATGTTTGGTATCAGACAAAATTATACAAGCTGTTTAAAATTGAATTCATGCCTAACAATTTGAATATACTGAGAACTAAGGTACTTATACTTAGTTGAAAGACTGGTCTGTTTAGATTAGTTAGGTAATAAATAAAAAATGAGCATGAGGTTGACACTAAAGATATTATCCATCTACTTCAGGAATGTCTGCTTCTCCAAATATGGGCCACTCAAAATGGAACTATCAGAGTTACAATTGATGAGCTGCAGCCTATCAAATCACGCTATAAGGTTGAAGATGTGTTAGTAGGAGAACCAAAATATGATGAGTAAGTCCATAATTGAATACGGCAGTACTTCTTTTGATGCTTTTGTAATTTTATCATAAAAAGAGCCTATACAAGCTCCGTTCTGGTCTGTTTTCACTACTGGTTCATCTCATAAGTGTTCTGTCTTTGGCAGGTTAAGGACTGTGTGGAGGAGACCAGGCTGTGTGTCTCTGACCTGGGGTTCAGGACACTACCAGGTCCAGATCTCTGCTTCTCCTTTCTGTCTTGAGGTCCTCTGTGAGGAAGGGGGGATTGTCACGCTCAATCCAAGAGGCAGGCTCCGCTTTCAGACACTCAAGGATCCATCTAGGTAAATGGAAATCGCTGAATAATTACAAGTTCATGTACTCCTTTACAATAATCCAGATCCGGGTTGTGTCTCTGAAACAAGAAATCTCCATGTATCCTTATCAGAGCATTTTTAGAAGTAAGAGATGTTGCCAGTATGTTGCCATAGCATAGAAATGTATTGATTCATTAAATTATATTGATCCATTAAGTGTGAAATGTTAACATGATGTAACGGCCACCTGGTGTTTTCAAATAGTAAAAAAATATAAAAAGAATAAACGAGGAGATTCTTAGTCTATAAATGAAATATTTCTACACTAAATCTTCCCTTTTTCCAGGGCGTCCTCGAGTTCTCATCAGGCAAGACTCTGCACTTCTTGTAACATCACACAAGTGGCACATATGTTTTCAAATTATATGGTAAACTCTGCCCTGTGCAGTTTGTTAAAAATCCCTATCTTTCACTTTACAGAATGAGGCAGAACCCTCAGGGGTGTGTAAAGAGACCTTTTGGCAGTTGCAGAATGGTGAGTCTACCTACATTCTTTTTTAAAAAAGGTGTAACAAAGAGATCTTTGAGTGATGCAATAGAACACAGGTATTCAGGTGCAGTCCCACCCCAATGCCATGTGTTCCCCCATCATGCAATAGTACTGGCACTGACAGGGTCTTAGGAAACCAGCCACCACTTTGCAGTGCTACTAATGTACCTTAATCTCACAGGTCAGTGCATTAGTAGAAAACCTAGACCAGTTGAACTGGACCAGTTTAACATCCATGCCTTGATGAGCTGTTTTTGTTTCTGTGAGACTTGTGAACGTGAAGAGCCTTTTAAACAAGAAGGTTCTTTTCAGTTTGAACAGTTCACCTTTACATTTTCAAAAGTGCTTGAAACATTTTCTCACACTAACATATCTAACACTCTCATTTATCAAAATGGTTTTCTAAAGAACTGTCCATTGAAAATATATTTGGATGGTTCTGTATGGTGCAAAGAAACCTTATTGGTTGATTTTAGTGCAGTGTTTTAGGTTAAACATTGTTTTCTTTCAGTTTGAGGCCTTACAAAGTTATTATTTTTAATTTCTGTCAATATTCATCATACAGGTCCCAGTTCAGTTGGTATTGACCTTAGCCTGCATGGCTTCACCCACACGTATGGTCTTCCTGAGCACGCTGATTTTCTCCGCTTAAAGGACACCAGGTACAGTTGGTAGAAGGTTCAGAAGTTCAGAAGTTTAAGTGGTTGATTTGATGACAGTGCTGTGTATGAATAGCTGAGGAACCTGCTGATCTCAATTACAGGCTAACTTTACCACCATGTTTGTTTTACAGTGGCGGTGAGCCGTATCGATTATACAACCTGGATGTATTTGCCTATAAGATCGACAGCAGGCTCGGTCTGTATGGCTCTGTTCCTCTTCTGTTAGCTCACAAGCCAGAGAGGTCACTGGGCGTGTTTTGGCTAAATGCCTCAGAAACACTGGTAGACCTCCAGCATTTAAGCCAAGAGGAGGTATCATTCAGTCTATTCATACTCTAATGCCACTCTAACCATGTGCTGCAAAAAGCCAGACCAGTTCTTTATTCTTTAGGGAACTCAGTAACTTCATCTGGCGATAATATTAATTACATTCATCTATAATGGATGCCATTAGAAATGACTGTGCTGTACCTCTGAGGATGCCAGATGTGTCTTAATAAATAAGTGATTTGCTGATGGCTGTACAATAATTGAAGAACAAAAAACCAGAACGTATTATGAAAATCCAAAATAAAGATCCACACTAAATGGACAAAAGTATTGGGACACATACATTTTCAAAGGGTTTGTGCTAGGTCCCTTACTTCCAGTCAAGGGCAATCCTAATGCTTCAGGCTTGTGGACACAGTTTGGGAAAGGCCCCTTTCTATTCCAGCATGACTGTGCTCCAGTGAACAAAGCAAGGTCTATAAAAACACATGGCTATATGAGTTCGGTGTGGAAGAACTTGACTGGCCCGCAGAGAGCCCTGACCTCAACCCCATCCAACACCTTTGGGATGAATGGAGATGGCAAGCCAGGCCCTCTCAGGGCCTGATCTAAAAAATGCTCTACAGAATAAATGGGCACAAATTCCCACCGAAACTCCACACGTTTGTGGAAAGCCTTCCAAGAAGAGTGGAATCTGTTATAGCTGCAAAAGGGGGACAACTCCATTTTAAAATCTGTGTATTGGAATGCAGTGTCATTTAACTCTCTGCTCTCAGGTGTTCCAATACTTTTATCCTTATAGTGTATATACGGTGTATACTGTGTAAAAGTCCCCTAAAATGGTGTATGTTACTGGTGTTGTTTAGCAGGGAGATAATGGTTCTCCATTGAAGAGGAGCAGGTTTAGCCCTGACACTAACGTGAGCTGGTTGTCAGAGAGTGGACAAATTGATTGCTTTATATTTCTGGGACCGTCACCAGCCGAAGTGTTCTCTCAGTATGCTGAACTCACAGGTATTCATCGTTCTACAAAACGATAGTTTGGCAAACAAATGACAATCCACAGTTTATTTCCATACCTCAGATCAGTCAAGATATATTTGGATATATCGAAGCTTATTTCCATCAATTAACTACATGCTTAAATTGCTTGTGAATATATGGTTTCTGATGCTATGTGTCATACTCTTAAAAGAAAAAAGTAGAAAACCACAAAGCAAGGCTGTTTAAGATGCAGCACTATTTTAAGCATGATTTGGAAATGGTTTTTACATTTCATTCCTAATTAGTGACAATAAAATTCATTATTTGCTATCTGTGTTATAGTCATCACTTCAGTACAATACTACTGAAACAACACAGAACATGTCGTGTCATTATCTGTTTTTTGTTATTATCTATACTTTCAGACATCAACCGTATAATCAGATATTGATGTTACAGAACCAGGCAGGGTGTAGGCAGTGTTTTTCTGTGAAAATTCTCCTGGAAGGATGAGATATTTCTCGTAAAGGTGATGTTGTCTCACCTGAGCCCGCTTGATGTAAGTAAAAAAGCATTACACACATTTTCAAAGTCCTTTCTTGCCCTGTTTATAGGATACCAGGCATTGCCCCCTTTGTTTTCTCTGGGCTATCATCAATGTCGCTGGAACTATGAGGATGAGGAAGATGTAAGAGCTGTGAATGCTGGTTTCGACCTCTATGATATCCCTTATGATGTGATCTGGTTGGACATAGAACACACTGACGGGAAGCGCTACTTCACCTGGGACCCCAAGCGTTTCCCCGACCCAGTGAACCTGCAGCTCTTTCTGCAGACAAAGGAACGGAAGGTGAGCCGGTGAAAACTGGAAGTCAGTGGCTATTGATTTAAAAAAAAATGTTATTAATGTATTTTCATGAGATGTTTCTATTGTTTCTGCTATATTTTGATCTGTGCCTTTAGTTGGTGGTTATTAGTGATCCCCATATCAAAGCTGATCCTGACTGGCCTTTTTTCTGTGCGGCCAGAGATGGTGGTCATTTTGTTAAGGACAGAGATGGTGGTGTATACCATGGAACATGCTGGCCAGGTATATTGTCTATAGAATGTCCACCTGCTCTTTCAAAGTTTCTTCTGATATTAGTTGGGATATTAGAAGGGAAGCTGTATCTCATTTGCTGCAGATGCAGCCTCTGCATTTCTATTTACAATAGATATAAAAGAACCTCCCATTCTAAAGTAAGCTACATGTTGATCACAGAAAGGAAGTTTATGTCATCATAGTTTCTTCTATGGATGTTCTAGGCAAAATCTCACATGTCTGTTGTAGGCTTGTATTATATATGTATATAACCTCTGAATGCAGTTTTATGATTGCAGTTTTTAATGTGTTTGCTTTGTGTATTATTAGGTGATTGCTGTTACTTGGACTTCACTAGTTCAAGGACAAGGTTGTGGTATGCCAGGCAGTTTTCTCTTGACAAGTACAAAGTGAGTGTATAAGAAATAGATCAGTTCTTTTCTCTCATCTTCTATACATTTGCTATTCTATAGCAAATAGTTTTCATATTGTCTTCTGTATGTTATTCCTGCTTAATGTCTGTGTGCATTAGGGGTCTACAGAATCTTTGTTTGTGTGGAATGACATGAATGAGCCCTCAGTCTTCAATGGGCCAGAGCAGACAATGCCTAAAGATGTCCTACACTGTGGCGGCCGGGAGCACAGAGAAGTGCACAATCTCTACGGCTTCTTCCAGGTTAGAGCAGTCATCACAGTTTACGTTTGTAACGCTTCAGAGGCACCACAGATAAACACACAAAGCAACAATATTCCCTCAACAGCACATGGCAACTTTTGAAGGTTTATTAACTCGCTCTGGGGGTCTGGAGAGACCATTCGTGCTTTCACGCTCCTTCTTCGCTGGATCTCAAAGACTGGGTACGTGTACATGATATACAAAAACTATACATGTATTTTTTTCATTGTTTGAATGTGGTCAATATGCTCTGCATGATCTGTACATTACTGTTGCAGGTGCAATTTGGACAGGGGACAATGTTGCTACATGGGATTATCTGAAGATCTCAGTCCCAATGTTGCTGTCATTGAGTATCACTGGAATACAGTTTTGTGGTGGTCAGTTAATAAACCTATTATTATTATTATTATTTTAAGTGAAGTGACCTGTAATATATGGGCTGTAATACATATGTTACCTACAACATTAAAAGCTTTAAATATCACATGCAAGAATGTAAATTTTCATTAGAAGTAAACTGAAGAACCTTGAATAAGAATAATAGCACACAATTGAATTGCCACTGCTGAAAAAAATGGAGAAGAAGTTTTAAGTAACTGTGTGTGTGTGTGTGTGTGTGTGTGTGTGTGTGTGTGTGTGTGTGTAGCTGATGTAGGGGGCTTTTCAAAGGATCCGGACCCTGAGCTGCTAGTGCGGTGGTACCAGGTGGGGTCTCTGCAGCCCTTCTTTAGAGGCCATTCGGATAAGCAGACAAAGAGGCGTGAGCCCTGGCTGTTTGGGGAGGAAGTCACTTCAGCAGTGCGAACGGCAATCCAGCAGAGATACTGTCTACTGCCCTATTGGTACACTCTCTTTCATCTGGCCCATACCTCAGCCTTACCTCCTATCAGGTACTCAAGTCTAGATCAAGCTGGACTGAACTTGTGGAGTTGTGGACTTATATGGGCTTATATGAACCACTGAATTAATTGTAACCCTTGTTTGCTCCAGACCTCTTTGGGTGGAGTTCCCCAGAGAGACAGAAACGTTTGCTGTGGAAAACCAGTACATGATTGGTAAATATGACATATAGTAGTCATATTAAAGCTTTCAGGAATCATTGTATTCATTCACACTGTCTTGTTTAATTTTGTGATATTACTACCTTTAATTTCAGGCAGTGCGCTCCTTGCCTGTCCAGTGACTGACCCTGGAGTCACAGAGGTGAAGGTTTTACTGCCAGGGTCAGACGAGGTCAGTGTTGCACCTTTTTGAATATGTCAATTGCATTACAATGCACATAAATGAGGTTTGTGCAAATGTGTGTGCGTTTTTATGTTGTAGTTGTGGTACGATATAAATAGCGGTGAGCAACACAGAGGAGGAGGAACATTGACTCTTCCTGTAACTTTAGAAACCGTGAGTAATTGTTTCCCCCAACCACACACTTCAAAGATGTTCAGAGTCAGTTCACACTCGCGTTGTAGGCGAGACCAAGTCACAACACAGATCTAGACACACTGAGTAAAAATCAAGACCTAGTATTCTATTCTGAGTGAAAATGAAGACCAAAAGCAGTTGAAAACAAGCTGTTTGTAGTTGTTCTGTATATATATATATATATATGGATGGATGAATGGTTAAATGTATACATACAATAAGTGCATTTGTTTAACTACCAGTATTAGTTAAACTCTGCCTTTCTGAAGTAAATCATGGTGAGGTTTGGATATTTCTCCATTCTGCTTCTATTAATCTCAGTTAAGATGTTTAAAATAAAATGTGTTAAGTGATCAGATACTGAATGGGGAGACTATTGATCTGATTTTCTTCTGTTGGACAAACTGAGTGCATATTTTATTTTAGACAATGATGACATATTGTTATTATGGCTGGTGGCACATTTTCCATGCAAAGAGTTTTTTTGTACCAATGCAGTGTCAAAAGAAATAATAAATATCTTTGATGTAGGCACACTTGGTCAAACTGTGGTTAGCTAAATGTGTAATGTGTATCACTGAGCGTAATAGAGTAACAACTCATTATCTAATGTCAGCTTGTTTTGTTCCAGCCACACAATGTTTCTGCTTTGTTTTATAACACCTTGGTATTTGTATTGTGCCTGTAGGTGCCTGTGTTCCAGCGTGGAGGAACGGTGGTGTCAAGGAGAACGGGCTGCGGCTGCTGCACGGCTGAACTCCAGCTACATCCCTTCACCCTCACTGTAGCCCTGGACTCAAAGGTGACCTCCTTTCCTTTCCACATTATGATTGATATTTTCATCATTTATGTACGGATAAGACAGTTACAGTTTTAGTATAATACTAAGATAAAAAAATACCTGGTTTCTTCTAGCGCTCACTCCCCCTGAAAAATGTGCACCGGGACATTTAAAATATGTTTAAACATTAAAAATATATTATTTTTATTAGGGATGCACTGAAATATTTTTTTTAATGAAAATATTTATTTAGCATTCAAACAATACACAATGTAAAGTACAGTAATCCCCCGCTTTTCGAGGGTTGCGGTCCAAGAGCACGAATAGTGAAAAAACGTGTTGTTGTGTTTTGGTTAAAAAATGCCTAAAAAGGCGTGTTTTTACAGTGTAAGCCCTAAATATGCCCCCTAATCTGCTCCCAGAACACTTTGTCATTTTAAACTCAATTTAATGCATTACCCTTAAAGAAAACATGCAACTCGGAAAGTTGCGGAAGAGTAGTATCGGGACACCGCAGCGAGGTGAACGGTTTTTGGGGAATAACCCCTGATCTACTCGGGCTAAAAATACAAATGAGGGCTGGTTGGAAAGGTCTTCTTGAGATCTACTGAACTGTGGAGTTTGAAGTGTCTTGAGTCCTCACACCGCGGAGTAATCATGCTTCAACGAAAGTGCTTCCAGGTCGGCTACAGCCTGCTCTGCATCCCCTTGTATAAAAACATCCAGAAAAAATATATTTATTGCCACAAAAAAGCAAAAAAAAAGGATAATTGCATTTTCCGAGTTTTGGGGATTTCCACGTAAAAATAAGTGTTTGGTTTTCAAAAAACTGTTGAATATGTGATCTTAATGTGTCCGAAAATATTGGCAGCATTTTTTTTTATTTTATTATTTTTTTTTAATATAGTGCTGGAAAAATTGCAGCAAACAGAAATTCCACATTCTCAGCCATTTTCCTCTGTTAAACACGTGTTCCAACTATTTTTTAAATTAAATTAAGTGGACATTGACAGAGCCTCTGAATGTACTTTTGAATAAGTAAAAAAATTTTTTTTTTTTTTTGCCATTATCAGCGTTAATGTGCTGTGTTAACGTGAGACTCTTATCGGTCGATTAAAAAAAAATATCGCCATTAATCTATTCACAAAGTTAGGTTAGGAGCTGGGTCTATACTACGCAAGCTATGATGACTTTCACCTTGATATTTTAGCGCGGATGTATAACTAGCCGAATT
>JBBJLR010014310.1:0-13524 GCA_037577145.1 Brachypetersius gabonensis
TCTCTCTCTCTCTCTCTCTCTCTCTCTCTCTCTCTCTCTCTCTCTCTGTCTGTCTGTCTGTCTCTCTCTCTCTCTCTCTCTCAGAATTTCTAGCTGTTTGTTCATACATGCGCCCAGAACAGTTTGCATCTACAACTTTACTACAGTACAAAGAATAAACAGAATAATAGAAAGGACAACAATACATGCACACATGCAAAAAAAAGTAAAGGTAGTGTATAAGTAAATAGAGGTTGTACAGTAACTGTGCAGTTATAATGCAAGTTTAATAACATGAAAATAAATTTTAAAACATTTTCCTGCAAGTTATAGTGATAAATAAAAAAGCTGAGCTTTACTCATTTGGAAACATGTGTTTTTCTGTTTAATGCAGAAGATACAGACAGTAGTGTATTACATTGAGCAGAAGTGCTTTTTCTGTTGGGTATATGTGCTTTCTCTCTGTAATTTGACCACTGGCGTCTAAACTTTTGCATACAGCTTTGAAATTGTTTTGTTTGGGCGAATCCAGTGATCATAGTCATAATCAAGGGAGCGCAAACAGACAAGCACCCAGAGTTTATCTGCCTGTGTGTGGAGACACAGAGTGTGGAAAAAAAACAGAAGACAAATCTAGAAACTGGGAAACCAGAGAAACAAGGAAAGCAAACAGTGGAACTAAGGAACAAAGTACTTAGGAAATGTTCATGGACTCCAGAGCTTCCCCAAACATACAAAAAAAAAAAAGCAATAGAAAAGCATAGTAAGATAAGATAAGATAAGATAAGCCTTTTCTTAGTCCACAAAGGGGGTAATTTGCATTGCTACGACAGGAAGTGGACAGTATAAACGTAAGAGCAGCAAATACAATAGAATAAAAGCTATACCACATGAAAAGTACACTATACAAATAAAACAAAAAAATAAATACAGACATTCGTGTGTGCAAAAAAATATATATGTATACATAAACCTATAAGCATATGTATGTACACATTCAAAATATGTGTATGTATTTGTGTCTATAGTGGATATAAATGTATGAACATCATGCATATATACAGGTACACACCTGAGTGTCCTCAGTCCTCAGTAATATTTATTTTAAGTATATATATATAGGTATATATAAGTATATATTTGAACTAAACACATAATGCAAATAAATGGGAGCAGAAGGAGCAAGAACAAAGTACACAGCGGACTTCATTGTTATCCAAGTTATAACTCATTTTAAAAACTTAGCAAAATTTGTAAATGCATGGAAATACCATATCATTCATGAATTCACAATATAAGGGTGGATTCTCCCACTCTATGTCCTTATTTAAAAAGATATCAGCAAATTTTTAAAAATTATTTAAACTTAATAGTGACTTATGTAGCTGTAAAATTAAATATCTTTTATCTTTCAAAATAAGAAAGTAAAAAAGTATCAGGTGTTCCTCACTACCAACGTTTCACATGAAACTGCAGCAAAACATGCATGCATGATAACTAAAGTTCACTTAGCGTTATTCTTTTTTATGACCTTTTCAATTAAGATGCTATAAAGTAAACAATGAAATGATTGTTTGAGTAAAAGTAAAAGTATTAGGAAATACTCCAGGATCTGGTTTCTCAACCACTGGGCCACGGAAGGCTTTTGATTGGGCCGTGAAAACTAAAATCGAGACAGGCCATTGGTCCACTATTGGTTATTTAATACCATCTAATGTGGTCAAGTGGGCCATAATGTTGAGACGGTTGAGAACCATTGCTCTAGGAAAACTCAGGCAAGTACAAATGAGTCATATTATGCTATAGTATGTCTTCGTAACTGAGTAGAACTGGTCACTGCATGAAGTTCTGTTGAGGTGTGGCTTGGTTGATTCTCCTCATTTTCCTGATTCACTTGGCTCCCCTCTTCCTGCAGTCTCAGAAGGACCCCTTTACAGTGGACAAAATCATGAAGGACCTGGACACAAACCGAGACGGAGAAGTGAGCTTCGAGGAGTTCGTGTCTTTAGTGGTGGGCTTGTCCATCGCCTGTGAGCAGTGTTATCAGATGCACTTGAAGAAGCTAGCAGCCCGAAAATGAGGAGGGGAGCGACGAGGCGTGTTTTACACTTTTTATAGAAATGACATGATAATCATGTTGTCCGCTAAAATTGGTGAGTGTACCAGTTCCTTTGAAACTGGAGAAGAGCATTGCGTGTGTGTTTGTGTGAGTAAAATAAAGAGAATAAAAGACAAAGCAAAGTCGTGGAGTCATGAATTCACAAACCCCTTCCATGTTATGACTCAACTGCACAGGCTTTGGGGTAAAAGTCCAGTAGGAAAGTGTGGCTGACATGTCTATTTATGACATTCTGCTCTTTACCCTGCATACTTCGTTTTATAGCTCTTAACAGCAATTCAGTGCTTTTTTTGCACAATGGGTTGGGTATGAGATCACAGTTCAAAGTGTTTTTAGTCTTTAAAGTCCCCCTCAACTAGGACCGGGACCACTAAACAAGCCTTATTCAGTGTTTATGACAATTTTAGACAAAAAAGAACTGCAGACACATGTTTGTTTCTCTAATAAAGGTGGTATTAATCATATCTTTGTATGTAAAGTCCACTCCTACTAATATGTATCATAAAAAAAGGGAAATGAATGATGCTTTTTAAAGCGCTTTGCAGCGAAACCATTCATTTGTAAACATACACATACTCACATGGCCACTGTGCTGTAATTAAACTGCATCCTAACACCTCAGCACAGAATGTCTGGAATGATAGAGCTTCTACAGACCCTTTGGTCTCTATTGTGCTGCACTGCCTGTTCTAGGCCTGGAGGGAGTGGTACCTAAATTACATGGCACTGGAAAAAGCCCTGATTATTCACTGTTTATTCTGGGCAGTGGTGGTAAGAAATGACACACTGTTAAGACCTCCTGTTTTTTTTCCAGTTTTGCCATGTTTTCTCCTTCGCTCCCTGCCCGGCTTGCTTAAGTGGGTGTGACCTTCACTGCGGTCAGTCTCTGTTACTGGTTGCCATGTAAACACAAGGTTGCTCAGTGACCCCTGGGTGTTTTAGGGCGGAGACCAGAGGCAGAGATCCTTAAAACCATAGTCTCCTATTAGGCCTTTTCCTCAGTGCAAGCACTTTGTTTTCTCAATCATGTAAAGGCAATGCTAAAGAGGTCAAGTTCATTTCTCATAACCTGTTTGTGAATCTAAAGTGTTCCAGTGATAAGAAGTCATAATAATTTGAGAGGAGGGGTGTACGTTATTGATTAAGGGAGTTTGAGTCAGTAAAAGGGAATGGAACTATTTATTCAAGTTATCTTGCCAACATAGTTATGCTACCTTACAACTGGGTAGATCATTTACAAGCTCACGAACCGGACAATTTCACGGGTTTGCAAAAAGTGGAGTTGTTTCAGAAGTGCAGCCGACGTCTTTAACATTAAAAGAGACTTCTGCCGCCACCAAAAATCCCTTTAATATTGCTGCCTCCCAGCTACTCTATTTCGGTAGGTTGGGTGCAGGATTAGACTTTCCTAGTGTTTTCCTACCACAGATGAGTCACAGCGGAATGTATCGAGCCTGTTTCAGTCACGGCTGGGGGGAAATTGGTGTTTTGTGACTGCGTGCCCACAGAGTGGCGTCAGAGTTCAACATGGGAAGCTGCAGCTCACGATTCTGATACAAATACAAATACAGTATACAGTCATGAAAACAAAATAAGAGACCACTTCTCCCTCTTTTCTGTTCGCTGTTTGTGGCAGTGTGTGTGTGTGTGTGTGTGTGTGTGTGTGTGTGTGTGTGTGTGTGTGTGTGTGTGTGTGTTAAATGCACAGGTCCCTGTTCTTTTATGAGTTATTGCAGTGTGCGATCTGTAAAAAATAAGGAATGCCTCCATGTGCTGTATTTCAGCAGCTTCATTCCTGATTAAGTTCCTGAAGGGATGAAACAGTCACACATGCACACACTCTGCTCTTAACATTACTATTTTCATTGTTTGCAATTGTAAAATAATGGAAGAGTGTTGTGTAGTTTAACATGTCCAAGTTATAATAAATAATGTATGTGTATAAGTTCTCCAAATTTTGAATCATGTGGTCAATAGTTTATAAAACAATAGTGCAAAAGCAATGATAAAAAACAATGTGTGTGTGTGTGTGTGTGTGTGTGTCACAGATGTGTGAGGTGTTAATGGCTCTACTAAAGCTACCTCAGAGGAAACTATTACATCAAATAGTAATTGATATTTTGATCACAAGGTACGGGCTCTTTATTGTGGAGTAGAATTATAAAAACTACAGCAGACACATGCAAACTCCACAGTTGTTTTCTTTTTTTGTGGGCGTTCATGAACTTGTAGAGTTGTGGTTACGTTTATCCTGCCACTGTCATGCTTTTATTTGCATGCTTTTTGCATGTTTGCTGGCAGTAGAGTAGGGAGGTGCTGAGATTTCAAGATGCATTTTGGACAAAGCATTTGGGAAGAACCTTCTCTATTTCAGCATGACTGTGCCCCAGTGCGCACACCAAGCTCCATAAAGACATGGGTGGATGAATTCAGTGTGGGAGAACTTGACTGGCCCACACAGAGCCCTGACCTCAACCTCATCCAACTCCTTTGGGATGGACTGGAACAGAGTTTGCGAGACAGACCTATTGTCCAACATAAATGCGCTGCAGACTTCGTAAATGCTCTACAGAATGAAATGAAAACAAACCTGTTTATAATGGTGGTGAAGGGAACCAGACGTCTGCCGTATTTAATGCCTAAAAGCTCCCTCAGAGAAGTTTTTGTTTATTTTACCCTATTTTACCAGTGTCCACATTACATCAAGACTCGTGACTGCTGGTTCCTGTCACCACCAGTGACACCATCACCAAGTCTCTCCACAGCGAACTGTTTTCCATCAAACCCCAGTGACTGACGTTGTTTACATCTAAGTGACTGAAGCAGGCAGAACTGTTACTTAACAATCTGTGAAATGAGACTGTGGAGCAAGGATCTGCCTCTGTGATAAGGGGGCTGTGGGTTTGAATCCCAGGACTGCTAGTGGCACCACTGGGGTGCCCTTGAGCAAGGTACCGTCCCCACACACTGCTGCCTGGGTGGTCTGTTGCTGGCTGCCCACTTGGTGAATAGGTTAAATGCAGAGAAGAATTTCTTACGGTTCATGCCATGACGTGTTCCCGTATGAAAAATGGACATTTTTGTGAACAGAGGAAGGAAATGCTGTGCCTGGGTTTGTGGAGGATTTCAGTTCAGTAGAGTCTCTCGCGCTCGTGTCGTGTGACGTGCTGGTCGCGAGGAGCGGCGCTCGCGTGTTGATCTGCTCTGGTTGTTGTGGGAGCGTGCCAGTGGAGGAAGATGGCGGACAGTGAAGGAGAAGAGGTCCGGCCCGCTCCTCCTCCGCCCTGCAACGGACCCGCCGAGGGCTCGGCAGCTGCCACCACCACCAGTACCACCACGACCGCAGTGGGTCCTCGCATCGTCCGAATCGTTAAGTCAGAGTCAGGCTACGGCTTCAACGTCCGGGGCCAGGTCAGTGAGGGCGGCCAGCTCCGGAGCATTAACGGGGAGTTGTACGCCCCTCTCCAGCACGTCAGCGCCGTGCTCCCGGGTGGAGCGGCCGACCGGGCCGGCATCTCCAAAGGAGACCGCATCCTGGAGGTGTAAGTGCATTCATTCCTCGTTTAAAACACACTATGCGGCAGAAGTATTGGGACGCCTGACCATTCCACCAACAGGGACGTTAATCACATTTGATTCTAATACATAGACAATATACACAGATTTACTCTTCTTGGAAGGCTTTGCAAACAAAGTGAGAGTGTTTTCATCCATTCATTCTGTGGAGCATTTGTGAGTTCTGTTGGTTAAGAAGGCCTGGCTCGCAATCTCCGTTCCAGCTCATCCCAAATGTGTTGGATGGGGTTAAGATCAGGGCTCTGTCAAGTTCTTCCACACCGAACTCATCCAACCATGTCTTTCTGGACAACAGAAAAAATACACTGGGGTACGGTCAACAGAAAACAGCCTTCCTAAAAACTGTGTCCACAAAGTTGTATGCATAGTGTTGTCCAAAATGTCTTGCTATTCTGAAGCATTAAGATTTTCACTGGGAAGCAAGAAGTCCATGAAAAAACAGGTGTGTCCCAATACTTTTGTCAACGTAATGTATTTTCACGGTCGTTAGCTCGCAGCCATAGCGAGCATGCAATGGCTAACTGAGGAATATTAACCAGGATGACGGTGAGTGCAGTTTTTTATTGCATTGACATCCTTCCACCTTAATAAAATTCATGAATTGATAATCAGAAATGTATTTACAGCGATGGGACCGTTAGCCAGCAAGCTAAGTGGCCTGAGCTAGCCTGAAAATAAGTAGCACATCCCTTTTATTTCTATTCTACTCTAGTCTAGAACGTTGAACAATGTGTATATGGTTGATTATATTACAACACTGAGACACATATTAATGCCACAACAGGTCTGTTTTGTGTACATCAGACTTCTCTCTCTCAGTGGAGAGCCCCTTGCTTGATCAAAACATTCCTTCTGTAGCTGAATCTCACTGTTTATGAACAGAGGAGACCACCAGTCTCCTCTATTCATGCCGGGAGAGTACTGGAAAACACACATGTAATGAAATGCAGTATGGGTTCCTAAAGTCTGTTATTGCTTTTGGATCCTGTTCGTGTTTTCCGTATTCTAACACACCTGACCCAGCATACAGTTATCTTGTTAAGAAGTTGAATCATGTGGTTGAAGGCAGAACCCCCAGAATTGTCAATCCTGGATTAATACATGGATTGTTACTTCGATGCTGTAGGTCTTTTTAACATGTTATGTAATATTGACATTTATTTTGAACTGGAAAAAAGGCAGCAGCAAAATCTATGGAAAAAACACAACAGCTCTGTTTACTATTCATCTGACTCCTGTCTCAGTCAAGAGTCCATTTGCTTGATCTAAACATTCCTTCTGTAGCTGAATCACATTGCTTTTGTTTACATGGTGATTGCCCGTTTTCTCTGTATGTACTGGGAGAGTACTGGAAAACACATTTGTAATGAAATAGGGGGTTCCTAAAGTCTGCTATTGCTTGTGGATCCTGTCCTTGTTGGTGTTTCCCTGTTCTAACACACCGTACCCAGCACGCAAGACTCTTGTTAAGAAGTTGAGTCAGGTGGATGAAGGCCGTGCCCTGCAGAGCCGGATTGTTAATCCTGAACTAATATATGGCTTTGATGCTTTAGGCTTTCTTAACATGCTGTATGTAATACTGACATTTATTTTGTTTTGGAATAAATGACCTTGGGGCAGCTGGTGCCCTAGTGGTTAAGGAGTTGCCCCTCCTATCAGAAGGTAGTGGATTTGAATCCTAAGAATGCTAGTGACACCACTGAGGTTCACTTGACCATGGTCCCAGAGTGCCCCTCATTGGTGGCAGCCCACTGCTTCACTTGGTGAATGGGTTAGATGTAGAGAAAAAATGTCACCTTGTACACACTGTGTGCTGTGGTGTGTTGACACACCACTATTAGAGGGCACTTTACTGTATTTCTTTTCAGAAACTGCCCGTTCTGTCCTTGTTGTCTTCTTATCTCATTTCCAGCCAGTGAAATGCCGGAAGCTGCTTTAGCCTAATAGTTTTTGATTTAGACTGCAACTGATGTTTTGTGGTTTCATGCCACTGTTGACACTGTCTCTGTTCGACCACCTGTGTAAGGTGATGTAAGCTTTTGCTGTTTAATTTGAATTAAGTTTACATATTAGCCAGAATTTTTTTTTTTTTTACAGCTTTTTTTTATAGACCGCATGACTGTTTTTGTCACCGTTTGGAATGATTATATAAAGGTGCGAACAAGGAGATACCTACAGACAGACCTACAGACTTATAAACTGATCTGATGTTCTTCTTTTATATGTTCACATTCTTTTTTTTTCTCTCTAAGGAATCGTATGTTTCCCACTACTAACACTATATTATGTCTAGTCAGGCTGGAAGTGTTCTATAGTAGTGTGGTAGTGATGTGTGAGATTGCCTCAACTTAAATGAATCTTTTCAAGTTATGGTCGTTAGTGGAAGTGGCTGAGCTTTGTCAGTCTGCTGCTCCTGGGTTGTCTGTCTTTGACCTAATGTTGTGATATGTGGTGGCTAGACCACATCGCAGTAGACAGACAGATGCAGACTAGGGTGTTGTGTGGGCTGATTGATGAGATGTCATTGCGAATCCCTCAGGCCAGTCAATCACTGCTACTTGTAAGCTTCCTCACAGTAGATGAGATTTCATGGGTATTTGCGGTCATTACATTTATCAAGGCCTTATTCATTCATCTTCTCCGAGTTTGTGTTAGCTAGTTTGAGTTGCCTGAGCAAAGGGTTCACAATAACAAGGCAGGGCTATTTAGAGACAGTTTACGTTTTACAGTAAGTTATAGCCTCGGGCTGAAATTAAAAAGAAGATGAAAGAGGAACCACATGCCTGTTTTTTTTTTTTTGCTCATCAGCAAAATCTGCAGTTCGCCAACTTTAGTGGTAACTTGTGATAATAATTAATGTTTGTAGAAGTATTTTCTTTTAATTACTTGGTTGATTTGTGCAGACACATTCATCGGTAGTGTGATTGTGTGTTTGTTATTGTTAGGCTCCTTGGTAGGTCACATCTCTCGGGAGCTGTTACACAAGAAGAAAACTCGGAATACAGCTTTTTGGTCAGGCCTACAGACAATAATGGATGATATGCACTCAAATTTCAGCCTAATGCATCTGGCAGTGATTCTAAACTGGATCTCAGTTCAGGAAAAGACAGCATTATATTGTGGCGGAACGATCCCATCTCCTCCCTTCCTATGACTAGCTGGAATCCCGGGGACCGCCCGTGACTTACATAAAGCCTCTGATGTATTGCACCCTATTGTTAGACCACCTGGAGTTCATTCTGAGAACTACTGTGTATGGTAGTAGTGGCCTAGTGGGTAGGACACTTGAATCAAGAGGTCAAATCCTATCTTCAGCAGACCACCGCTAGGTTCCTGAGCAAGAATCTTGACCCCAAGTTGCTCCAGGGAGGATGTCTCCTGTAGTTAGGAAATGGAAGTCGAGTTTGGTAAATACTGTAAATGAAATGCTCTCAGATGATGTTCAGGCAATAGTTTGGTCAAATTCAGATTTACTTAGTATTATCCCAAACATAGATCAGCCATTACCGTTATATTGAATAGTTTTGCACTCTGCACTGCCATGACTTTGTCTAACTTTGAGGGATTCATATGGGGTTCTACAGGGCCAGTAAAACAAAGCTTGTTGTCAAGAGGTTGTGGGTTTGAAACTTGAGGATGCACTGATCTATAAAGATAATAATCATCAAGGTGTTATGCATGTTTATGTAAATATCCAGAAAAAATACTGATTTCCCAGGACAGTTAATATATTGGTCATATACTTTACAGTATAGACATTGTGTCCTACCTGTTAGTATTGTTTTTTGACTTTACAGGCTATCTATATAAAATACCAAAGTGCAAAAGAAATGTTCTTGTTCTTCTTGAGTGTACTTTTGTCTGTTTGGATTATGTTTTGTGTTATTTATCCCCACTACTTATTTATCTTATTCGTTTTCCTCATAAGATTTTATATATAATTTCAGTAAGACTACTCGATGCATAGTAAGGCCTTAATAAAAGGAAGGTTTTTGATTGTTGAGAAAATCTTTGTTTGATCTTTAGCAGCTGTGTTTTGTGACCACATACATTTTTTGCCTGTACAAATGATGAAGGATTACTGTGTGTACTCTCCTGCTAGATCCACTTTGCGACCAGCCAGTCATGTGACTTTACTTGTAGCTGTAATATGGCCTTGACTGAGCCAGGCTTGTTCGAGTCATGTGGATGGTTTGGAGTCACACAGAACTACTGCTCCACTTTAAAAGACCTTCTTGTTAATTTTTGTTTGCATTCAGATCCAAAGGGTTCATTATTCAACACAAATCTCTGTATTATTCACTGTTAAAAATAAGTTTTGTGCAGTGTCACAGAAGAACCATTTTTGGTTCCCTTTAGTTTTGAATACAAAGAATCTGTGTAAACCTCCTTGTGAAGGCCAATTTACATCAAGATGAAAACACGTCAAAACATCTCAAGTTTTAAAAACAAACACAGCCACTTTGTTTAAAACCGCCTTAATGTAAAGGTTTCTGATATGTAAAGATCTCTTAAATTATGCAGAGGGTCTTAATACCTTTCAAAGGTTTGTTCTTTGAAGGACTAAAGGGGTAGAGGTGGTGGTGGTGGCCTAGTGGTAGGATACTTGCCTCTGGACCAAGAGGTCATGGGTTCGAACCCTACCTACAGCACCACCACTGGGTCCTTGAGCAAGACCCTTAACCCCAAGTTGCTCCAGGGAGACTGTCCCCTGTAGTTAGGGAATGGAAGTCGCGTTGGATAAAAGCGTCTGATAAATGGCATAAATGTAAAGAACCTGCAAAGAACCTTTTGTGGCACCTTCTTTTACGCACTGTTATTAGAAAATGTTTTTCAGGTCATTGAACATTGCCTCGTTCCCTCAATGGGTGGATTTATCAGGCAGGAAGTGAAGCCAGTTCTTGAAATTGATGTGTTGGAAGCAGGAAAGAAGGAACTGAAGGACTTTTATAAGGAATATATTGTGATGGTGAAATTTTAGGAAGTCTTTCTGTAAAATCAATGCATGTAGGAGTTGTAGAAGCTTTTTAATGTGGAGAAATTTGATTTTCAGGAAAACAGTTTTAAGAACAAGAACCACACCCAGTGAGATCTCTGAGAACATAGATTAAATAAAAAGAAATAACGGCAACTTTTGTGTGATAGCTGTCATTACCACAAAGCAAATAGAAACATTCTGTTTAGATTCTACAGAAATCAATGTTTCAGTGGTTTGCGAGACCATGGTTGTATAGCAGAGCTGAATCTTCATTAATGTTGCAAAATTTTAGGAACAAGTTGATGTGAACTGGCTAAACACTGCAATATGTCTGCTGTGATTACAGTAGGACATGTTGTGGATGCTGTTTAACCAAAAATGCCCTGTGGGACCATAATTGTGCCTGTAAGAGTGTAGCCATACCTGATTATGCATTTTATGCTCTAAAAGTATAGCATTCATTTGTTATTTACAGCATGTAGGTTGATAAAATGCAGTACGCATACTTATTATTTGTCTTGAATTTGCATCAGTATTCAACATGGTCTCGTCTGAGCTGTCTTCAACTTTCCCTTTTTATACACACTCTTGTTTGGGTTCCATCTGAAATGTAATGCACCCTCTCTCTTTCACTTTCCTACTGTATCTCTGTAATGAATTAGTAATGGTGGAAAGTGGACAGATGGCATGTTTTCCTTAGCTCTGACCAACACCTGTTGCAGTGTGTCTGAACACACATGTACCTTTGTAACCTGAGACAAGTCATGTGGAAGGAGTTTAAAATCCACTTTCATATTCTATGTGAAACTGGATTGTGAGGAAAGTTTTGCAGGCCAGACTTCTTATCGTACAACCAAGCCGGTTCTAACACTCCGTGTAGGCCTCTGTCTCGGCCGGAATGGCCTATCTGACTGACCGGCAAACTAAGCAGGAGGGGTGTAATAATCCATCAAAATATGGAAATATAGGCATTTTGTTTATGAAATTTGATCCAACTTCGTGGTTAATAGCGTTCAACCATTGCCAGTCTAGCACCATCATGTCACACATCCCACGCCCCTGAACACCTGAGATTTTAGAAAGGTGGGATAGCATGATTTTTTTTTTTTTCCATCATGCTTTGTTCTGGAAGGTACAATTTCATCCCAGTATGCAAAACCAGCTTTTACTTTGCATTAATGCTTTGCTAGTATTCAGATTCATAGTTTGTTTGCTTTTGGATGGTCAAAAGCAGTTCAGAAAAGTGCATACACAAGGTCGTTTGGATAGTGTATTGGAGCATAACTGACAAGATTGTCTTGGTTGAAACCGTCTTGATGCACAGTCTGATTTCTGTTAAGGCTAATCTTTTTTCCCTCTCGTTCTCCCTCCTTGCCTGCAGGAATGGAGTGAGTGTGGAGGGAGCTACCCACAAGCAGGTAGTGGATCTGATCCGGGCGGGAGAGAAGGAGCTGGTGCTGGCTGTACTGTCTGTGCCGCCGCAAGAAGTAGACGGACTTGACCAAGGAGAGGACGGCTCTGCCCCACCCAATTATGACTACAGTGACAAGCAAGCAGTGCCCATCTCCATTCCCACCTACAAACATGTGGAGCAGCACAGCGAACGATTTGTGGTAAATTAGCTAGAAGACAACGCACCTTTTATTTAATCTGGCCATTCATATTGATAAATTTGACCTCCTGTGCTGTTTGTAGTTGGAGTGCAGATATGCTGTTTTGGGCTTTATTTAGCAATTAGTTTGTGTCCAGCTTAAATACAAACTCTGAAGATATATGTCAGAGTATGCAGTTACCTAACAGCTCATTGATAATGTAGATTAATTGCTTAGTCTAATAGTGTATTTGGCCAGTAAATTAACAGTATTTTGCATCTTTTGCAGCAGCCCCTCCAACTCTATAATGTAATTCATAGGTCTTAAGAGTCTAGTTTAGACCGTTTGAGTGTGAGGGAGATACTGCTTACAAGCCACTCTCTTTAATGGGGCACTTGGAGTAATACCTGAGGTTAACTTCACTGAAACAGTATGTAAAAGTTTCAGGTTTGTGGGTCCATTATCGGATTGCACCTCCTAGCCGTCGCTGATTGATGATAGTAGTGTGGAGGCAGGCAGGAGAGATGCTGTCCCATGATCAATAGCACAATGAATTGTCTGTATTTATGTGCCACCAGCAGAACGTCCGAGCAAGTTTTCAGTGAGCGTAAGACAAAGAAAAGAAACTTTATCAAATTATTGCAGGATTATTTAAGCCCTTGATCATGTGAGGGAAGGCTGCAGACCAAGTATGTCTGGCCTGTTTAGTGCCGTCCTGTGCTGCTTTAGGATGTGTAAACACACACCATTATTAAGGACTACAGTGTTTCGCTGATGGACTTGCATGCAGGATGTCCATTGGGGTTAACATAGTAGCATTGCGTGTTGTGAAATTCTAAATATTATTAGTATTATGAACAGTAATTTAAAATAGATGTTTACGTTCTTTAATTTGTTCATTTGTAGTCTGGCCATGTATATCCATTTAGGTTGAATGTTACCCAAAATGTGTGTGTGTGAGATATTTTAAAGCGCTGTTCAGCTCCAGTGCTGGTACTTTCTATCAGCGACTTGTATGCATTTTTAAAAGCAGCGAGCACCGAAAACAATGAACAAGTGAACTCACCTTGCAAGTTACACCGATGTTGAAGTTAGATGCAGAAGACAGAATTTTAGATTAAATAGAACATTTTTTACATTGTCAAAAAAAACTGAACATTTGACAAAACTTCAAAAAGATCTCGTCATAGATTGAGACCAGAATGATTTGTGTGTGTGTGTGTGTGTGTGTGTGTGTGTGTGTGTGTGTGTGTGTGTGTGTGTGTGTGTGTGTGTGTGTG
>JBBJLR010014339.1:0-13521 GCA_037577145.1 Brachypetersius gabonensis
CTTTAACCAAAGACCTGCCTCATCAGATCTAGACTATAATACAGAGGTTTGGGATTTGGGGAAATAACAATAGCCCCAGCCCCCCCTCCCCCCCCCAAGGAGGAGGTTCTGATTTCTATCCAGCACTGAGAGAAGAGGAGATCCAGGACACACCTTCACATCTGGAGCTGAGCTCTCATCCTCTAAGGTCTGAAACACCGTTTTAATTCATTCTTGTATTCTCATCAAACTGCTGTCTAACTGCTCATCAAACCTCTGGGAACGTTTTAGTCCTCCGTTTGGACACATTTGGTATTTAAGCTGTGTTCGTTTTTAATCTACAAGTTTCATTTCACGTTGTCTTTTTCTGTTTTCTTTCTTAAGTTTAGTTGGAAATCTACATGGCGAAATTACTCTTTCCTTGTTTGGCAGCTACAAGTAAGTTTTATTCAGAAATATGTAAAGAATGTGTTTTCAGTGTTCGTAAACCTCTAGAAAAGCTATGAAACCATCAACCAATAACTTTATAGGAATTTAGAAATATGAATATAGACCATAGAATCTAGAAATCACTTTCTGCTTGTTCTGTCCTGACATTAGATAACGTTTTCGGATTCGATTTTGAAAAGCTGTATTAAAACGTTCTTACTAGTTTTTTTAAATCTATTTTGGGAAATGTGATGATTTTTCAAGAAATCTTACCTAATAAGAGTCTCAGACTGAGGAGAAGCACTGTGCATATTTAGCTGTAGAAGTCTGTTAACTAATGTCTGTTTCATGAATCGTGTTGTGATTTTGTCACAAAAGTGACTAAAAGTGATTAAACGCTAGACAGAACACAGATTATCATTAGGCTCAATACTCCGCTGCCGTGTTTGGACCGCGATGATCGGCACTGGTGGCTACATTCCTGAACGGTAATTTGTGGATGGTCCCTTACTCTCTCGGCGACTATGGCGTTTCAGGCAATGCATGTTGTGAAATGTGAAGTTCAACTTGGAGTCACAGATTATCTTTATCTAAGAATAGAACAAACGGTATATATAGGAGCACAGGAATGTGAATATTAGAAAATAATTGGTTCTAATAAAGAGAAATTGTGGTTATGTGGGTAACCAGGTGCAGGAATACTTTCCTGTCCGGTGGTTTAGACCTGTTTTCATTTAGGAGCAGTTTAGTTTGGACTGATCTGGGTGGGTAGCTGGTGTGGAGTCTCTTCTTGGTGAAAAAGGCTGTGGATCTGATGGAACAGTGACCCTCCCAGAATTTATCCACAGTACAGTAACCCTCCCAGGACTAATCGACATTTTTTGTGGTCCCCTCTTTAATGTATGGTGACAGAGAGGCGAGCGATTCACTTTAAGGGGCCGCTCACATATCGCGCCTAAAACGCGTAGAAAACGCGAGGCGCGTCGCTTTCTCCTTCTTTCCAAAAGCGCTCGGGCGCTTGCGCTCCGGAAGTGTCTGTCGTTGCTAAGCAACCATCAGCCGCGCTCTCCATTGCCACCAATGGAAAAACCCTTGTTTTAACTCAGCTACACGATTCATTTACGCAGAAAAGAAAAAAAAACGCCATAGTGTTTGGGTGCACCCAATTCTTCAAAAACGTAAAAAACATGAGGAATTTCATCAGCTAATCCAGGAGCTCCGCCTGGACAACGGGAAGTTCAAAGCTTATTTCAGACTTAACAAGGACCAGTTGGATTATATTTTAGGAAATGTTTGGGGGCTTGACAAATCATAAAGCTCAGGAAATCCCTGGACCACAATCATGAGCTGCTCCTCCATATTTCTGCTGAGGCATCAATGTAACGGAAAAGGTGAGGAAGCTAATTGGTTTAATCTTGTCACATGACCAGCGGCGCGCTAGTGGCATTCAGAAAAGTTGAGATGTTTTCAACTAGACGCGGCGTGGACGCGCCTGAAAAAAACGGCTGCGTCGCACCGCAGGCACGTCGCGATATCACAGGGAAGACTAGAATACTGAGTGTACTGTGCCCACTTTGTAGCGTGGCGGAAGGACTCAGACGCGATAGACACGAGAGAGTTGGTTAGCCACGCAGTTGATCTCAGAACGCTCCAACAGGAGTTAGATTTCACACCAAGTAGAACTCGTGTTCTAAACACACACAGACAGGTATACAAACAGATTCCGAAGGGTCAGAGTACTCATGGTACCGGAGAGAAGACGGGAGTTGAGTTGAGGTTGACACGTAGGCATGAAGTCTTCAATGTCAGTGTGCTGAGGAAATGTTCACTTCCTGTTTATATACCTGCGTGAGTCATTCCAGAACCTCGCCGTGAACTGGGGCCCTCTGTCCGAGACGATGTACTTGGAGAACCCATGCAATCTATGTGCTCGATAAGGATCTCCGCTGTTTCCTTGGCAGAGGGGAGTCCGGCAAGGGCCACCAGTTGAACAGCCTTGGAGAACCGGTCGACAATGGTGAGTATGACGGTGTTACCACGAGACTCCGGCAACCTGGTGATAAAGTTCAATGCAACATGGGACCAGGGGCAGTGCAACATCGGGAGGGGTTGCAGTTCGCCGACCGTGGCCGTGTTTGGAGTTTTAGAGCGGGGGCATGTAGAACAAGCCTGGACATAGCCCTGGATGTCTTTCCCCATACTAGGCGATGTGGGTAGGGGCCAGCCTCCAGCTTCTGGGGATCCATGGCTACCCCCTGGGAGGAGACAACAAAACCGAGGAAGGTAGTGGAGTGCTGGTGGAAAGCACATTTTTCCAGCTTGCAGAACAGCTGATGGGCCAGCAACCTCTTTAACACTGCCCTGACATGCTAGGTATGCTCCTCTAAATTGTTAGATGATGTCGTCCAGGTAGGCAAAAGCCCACCGACCCAGCATGTCACAGAGGACATCAGAGATTAATTGTTGGAAGATGGAGGGGCTATTACATAATCCAAAAGGCATGAATAGAGTTTCGTAGCGGCCGGTGGGGGTTATGAAGGCCGTCTTCCACTCGTCTCCCTCCCTGATGCGGATGAGATTGTACGCACTCCTAAGATTCAGTTTGGTAAATATTTTAGCACCAGAGAGAGAGTCCAGGGCGGTGTTGATGAACGGGAGTGGATGACGGTTTTTGATCGTGATCTCGTTCAGCCTCCAACAGTCAACGCAAGGTCGGAGGCCCCCGTATTTTTCCTCACGAAGAACCCCGCGGCCACTGGGGATTTAGAGGGACGGATGGTCCCATTGCGAAGACCCTCCGCGATGTATTTGTCCATCGAAGCTTGTTCCTCACGGGTCAAGGAATAGTGGTAGCCGCGGGGCTGTACTGAACCCGGCAGGAGTTCGATCACCAGGTCATAAGGGCTATGAGGTGGTAATTTAACGGCGGACTTCTTGCTGAAAACTCCTGCCAGGTCACTGTATGGGACGGGAACGGCCTCCCGGTCAACGTCGGCGGCCTTGGACCCCCCAGAGCATGTCCCAGCTGGTGCATGTCCCAGTTCACTGCAGGTCAGTCCCCATTGGAGGATTTGCTGATGAGACCAGGAGATGATGGGGTTGTGTCGCACCAGCCAAGGGAGCCCAAGGAGGAGAGGAGGTGAGGTGAGCTTGGTGGGGTAGAAATGGACTCCGCGTGCTTCTCAACAGACATGGTGAGGGGTTTGGTGCAGAGGTGAATGGGACTAATGGACAGGGGACGACCGTCAACGGCTGTGATGTTGACCGGCTGGGATAACACTTCGAATTCGAGTCCTAAGTGGGTAGCGAATTCGTGATCAATGAAGTTACCAGCCGCCCCTGAATCAGCGAAGGCGGAGCTTCTGATCTATTTTGTGACCCAGTGAGAGACTCACCTGTACGACCAGCCGGGAAACAGTTAATAGGTAGTAGGCAGAGACTGGCGGACCAAACAAATTCCTCCCCCTCTTCACTTGGTCGACCAGTTTCCCGGCCGGAGAGGGCAGGTGGTGATCGGGGGAGGCGCAATAGGCACATAGGCCCTCGTGGAACTACCTCTCCTTCTCCGTTGCTGACAGAGAGGTGCGTCCTATCTGCATGGATTCCCCGGATCCAAGGGACTGGGCCTCTGAGGCGGGTGGCGGAGCCCGGTGAGCCGGCACAGAAGGGACGAGGAAGGTGTGTTCCTGGAGGCAAGGGCAAGGGCTGGTCCTAGGAGCGCTCGCGAGCCAGAGTTCAACCCGCAGACACATCTGTATCATCCCCTCCAGAGTGACGGGGAGCTCCTGGGCAGCCAGCTCGTGCTTCAGCCGGGATGACAAGCCCTTGTAGTAGGTGGTCCTCGCTCCAGGTCGTTTGGACCGCCAATGTCCGGAAATCGAAGGATGTACTGGCTAACCAGGCGATTTCCTTGGCGCAGACGGTAGAGGCGAGAGTCCATCGCCACCTTGCTCTCAAGGTGTTGGAACGCGGCCTTCAGCTGTTTGGAGAATTCTGCGTAGGAATGGGCTGTATCGCTGTTAGAATGAAAGACCGCGGCAGCCCACTCTGCTGCCTGCCCGGTAAGGAGGGAGGTGAGGAATGCGATCCTGCTGCCGTCCGTGGGATATCTCTGCGCCTGGAACTCGAACAGCAGATCGAGGTTAGTTAAGAACACCTCACTCTTCCCATCTTTACCGTTCCACTTATCCGGAAGAGCGATTTTGGGAAGAGAGGTGGTGGCCGGAGCCTGGGGAGTAGAAGCGGGTGGAGAGGCCGTCTGTGGAGGGGCAGGTGACTCAGTTGACAGCTGTTGTAGGGTCTGTTGCAGGGCAGTGACCTCGGCGCGAAGACCGGTGGTCTCAGCGCGGAGATTCGCCATCTCCTGCTTACAGATTACTCCTGCTCCTGCGGAAGGACTCAGACGTGATAGACACGAGAGAGTTGGTTAGCCACACAGTTGACCTCAGAACTCTCCGACAGGAGTTAGAGTTCACACCAAGTATAACTCTTGCTCTGAACACACACACAGACAGGTATACAAACAGACTCCAAAGAGTCAGAGTACTTCACGGTACCAGAGAGTAGACAGGAGTTGAGTTGAGGTCGACACGTAGGCATGAAGTCTGCAACTTCAATGTCAGTGTGCTGAGGAAACACTCACTTCCTGTTTATATACCTGCGTGAGTCATTTCCGATGCCGATTGGCTGCACGTGTGCTGGTGTGCGTGACACGCGACCGCGTCGCTTCAGTTATGAGCGCGGCTGCCTCGCATCTACATTTGAAATAATGGACTTGAGTGCACAAAAGACGCGATATGTGAACGGCCCCTAACAGTCTATATGGGAGTGCAAGCATTGTGACATCAACAAAACATGGATGAAAAAGTCTTTTCTGCAGCACTCAACACACAGCCGACTCATAAACAGACTTCAAGAGAGTAGATAGATAGACAACAGCCAAGTAAAAACCACAGCCACGCAATCACACTTCTTATTTTCATGAGGAAATTCAGTATACTTCGTTTTTCTTGTCCAGTTTAGTATCAATATAATAAATGCACTCTTTTCTATTTCTCCCTCAGAATCTGGAGAAATTGAGTCTCTGTCAGTGGGTTAGGGTTAGGGTTAGGGTTAGAACACCAATTAGAACATAAAACACCAATTTTGCGCTTGAATTGTTCAAGAAGATCAGAGAGGGAAACAAAGCAGGCAATGTGTTATACTCTCCTCTCAGCATCTCCTCCGCACTGGCCATGGTGTCCCTCGGAGCTGCAGGCAGCACTGAAGCTCAGATGTTTGAGGTTAGACTTCATGTGTGGAGTTTAAGCAGTGACTCATCTTTGTTGAACAAACAGACTCCACTTTCTAAAAGTAAATAATGAATGGAATATAAGTTCTTAGATGAGAGCTTCACTTCACTGTTACTTTCGGTTTTGGTGAGATGACTGACATTTATGCTGTGAATTTTATATTCTACTCCATAGACTCTGCACTTCCACAAAACCAAGGATAAAATACACACTACTTTCAAAAAACTCATAAGTGAACTGAACAAACCAGGAGGTCCGTACTCTCTCAACCTGGCCAATCGGCTTTATGGAGAGCAGTCCTACAAGTTTGAGGAGGTAAATGTGATTTGTTATGTTTTGGTAAAGGCATATAAATCTTTTTCTTTGAAATCTGAAAGTGTTTGACTCGATCTCTGTGATCACATCATTCTCTAGAGATTCTGTTAAAGCAATACTTTGTGTAACTATTGACTTAAGACTAGAAAATGGTAAATCCTAGAATTCTTAACAGGGAGATGTTTATGCAGCTGTGTTTGAAGGGAACTGTATATGGTGTAGATTCTCTGCAACCTCACTTTTGGCAAAACACTGATGGGGCCAGCCATTGTGGAACCTAGAGTTGAGCTGCTTCCCCAACACACCATTACTTTATTATAAAACTGTAGTTTAAGTGTGCAGACGTTAAGTTGAGTTTGATTCGATTATCCTGCTATTAAGGAGTAGTCATTAACTTATGATCCAATCACTGCCGTGTGATCTCTTCTTAGAAATTTCTTGGTGATACAAAAAAGTGCTAGAAAGCTGAGTTGGAGACTGTTGACTTTAAGTCAAATGCAGAGGCTGCATGTGCAAATATTAACACATGGATGGAGAGAAATACACAAGGTTAGTACTGTACCCATACAAATGCAGTTATTACATGCTTGTGTTTAAATTATTTTAAATTAATATAGTCAATATATTGTTGCTACCGTATCTTGTAAAATTCTTCTCAGACAAGCAAGTATAACTTGCCGTCTTGTAATTAAAACGGCTTCTACCCACGTGTATCAGGAGTGGATGGAGCCAGACACAACGGCTAGCACACTGACTTAAGACTAAAACTCACCTGATGAACCCCCCATCAGTTACCCATATGATGGTTATGAGAGTCTGCTGCATATAAAATAAGCTTTAGTATTTGCTGTACCACCTTGCGATGCTTAGCTCATTATTAATGCCACTCACTGCCACGATGATTACTGAAGCCACTAATGTCAATTGTAAAATGTAGAAATCTATTAATTAATGTACGAAGGTAGTTCTTTTGAAATACATAAGCACATGCATTAAAGCTGTAGTATAAAATTAAACTGGCACATATCTTACCTTTTGCGGCACACATTTTGCACTATTGTTGCAGTCCAGTGTTCCGGGAAATTCAGTTCCCCCATGTTCACTGTCGGTTAATCAAAGTCTTTTGTACAGAGTGAATGGGAGAGAGGCAGTGTTGGAGCAGTTATTGATTTTCAATTCTGTGGTAAAAATAAGGATTTATAACAAAATAGCATCTCTGCTTGCACTAAATGGTACTAAAAGCCGTATAGAACATTAATCTTTATTCTTTTGAGCTCAAATTCTGAACATAAGTTGATGAGACCTGTGGCTGTGGGTTTTCATTGTCAGGAGAAAAAATTCTGTTGAATTGAAAGTATATATATAAAATCCGGATTTACATCCTGTGTTGCTATTTGAAAATAAGTTTACATATTTTACTTCTCTGGAACATGAAACTTCAGAGTCTTTGCCTTGTAACGAGTACAACCGCGAACAATAATAACTGGGTGACGGAACTGTCATGTTTTAAAGTTGGGCCTGTAAATTCCATGATGGCCACCAAAATATCTAACAGTGGGCAACATGCTGTGATGGACAGGTGTCTTAATGCTGAAAAGGTTGAGAACCATTGGTGTACAGCATGTTCTGATATATTTCTATCACTTCTAGCATTCTTTATACAGTAGTTCATCTGTGGGATCAGAGCAGATGGGCTTAGATTGCTCTAAGTGAACCTTAGGCACCCACGAGTCTGTCACTATTTCACTGGTTGTTAGTTGATTTAATGGGACTGATCAGTGTATATTCTCTCAAGTGGTGAACTTCGCTTCCCTGTCTGGCAGTCTTATGTCTGGCAATGTTTGGTGAAGAAGGAATAATCGTCTGCGGCTTTAGTTCCAGTGAGAGTAATTTTTATTCTAAGGACATTATAAACTTATACTAGACAGTTATACTCTTCTCCCTTTGTGGAAGGCCCTTTCCTGTTCCAGGACGACTCTGTTCCTGAGCAGAAAGCAAGGTCCATAAAGACACAGTCTGATGACTGACTTGACAAATTTTTACTGAACATAATTAAATCCTATGGAATCAAATAGAGTGAAATTCTCAAGAGAGACAGTTATAGCCACAAAACAGGGCAACTCCGTAATAATGTAATAATGCAATCTCATATAGAGGCGATGGCCTAGTGTTCATACACTTTTAGCTAAATAGGGTAGTCCTCAGTCCTCAGTATCAGATTTTGGCAGTAATCATACAACATGTTTACATGCTCTTGAGTAATAATATCAGGAATTTTGGTGTTTCCAAGCGAACTGGAGATCCAACTTTTTGCTCCTACAGTGACAGTATCTTGTCAGGAGAATTGTAGTTGACATGCTATAAAACTAACCTGTTTCCCGATAAAGTTAACAGTACCTTGTGAATTTAATATAGGAAAGATCAAGAATGTGCTGGATGAAGGAGATTTTGATCAACTGACAAAACTGGTCCTGGTGAATGCCATCTACTTTAAGTTCAACTGGAAGGAGACATTTGAGGAGATGTGGACCAAAGAGGTTCCATTTAAGCTGAACAAGGTAACTGGTTACCACATTTCCTTATGTTTGCACAGTATATTTTCATATTAATACTAGGGAAGATTGCAAAGAAATTACAAAGAAACACAAACAGCAATCATGTGACACAACAAACAAAAACGCAGGGCAGGTAAAGCACAGAAAACACTAAAGCACAGAAAACATTCTAAAGCACAGAAAAGTGGATGATCTGACTGAGGAGTCATATTTTTGAAAAAGGTGCCGTTTTAAATAAAGAAGCCCAATTTGTTTGGAACTTTAATAAAATGTTATGCTTTATGTACATGCAGAATGACACCAAGCCAGTGCAGATGATGAATCAGAGAGAAGGGTTTCCTCTGGCCAGTATCCCTGAAATGAACTGCAAAATTCTGGAAATGCCGTATGTTGGGAATGATCTTAGCATGCTAATCATACTTCCTAATGAGATCGAGGATGGCACCACCGGACTCGAGAAGGTAAATTATAAAGTTTCATGTACATTCTTTCTCCTTAATTAATGTTTATGGAGAACTGAAGGAAAACACCAGTCTCACTGTCATTTAAAGATGAACTTTTATTTCATACGTTTAGTTTCTCATTTTCTTTTCTCTCAGCTTGAGCAAAACCTCACCTATGAGAACTTCACCGAATGGACACGGCCTGATAGGATGAAGCTTGTGGGTGTGAGTGTGTCTTTGCCTAAGTTCAGGCTGGAGGAGAAATACGACCTGAAGGAGCTGCTCATCAGTTTGGGCATGGTGGACGCCTTCGACCAAATCAAGTGTGATTTTTCACTCATGTCTCCTGAGGATTATCTGGTTCTGTCCAAGGTGGTGCACAAGTCTTTAGTGGAGGTAAATGAAGAACGAACAGTAACAGCTGCAGGTTCTGATGTCAGAATGAGTATGTTTTTCGAAATTATATGTAATCACTACTTCGTGGCAGACCACCCATTCCTGTTTTTCATCAGACACAACGCAACTCGAAACATTCTTATCTGTGGACGTGTCTGCTCTCCTTAAACTGTGTGCTGTTTTAATCTTCTGGTTGATATTTTCAAGATGTCATTAGCTGAAATGCACACTCCATGTTTAAATAACAAAGATAATACTAATAAATCCTGAAGATACTTCATTTCGAGGGCTCTGACTGGATGGGAGTCTGAGTTAATAAAAATGGGAGTCTGTAATAAGAAGAACAACATCAAAATCAATATTATTAATTAGGGATGCACCAAAATGATTTTTTTGGACCAAAACCGAAAATTAGGAAACACTTGTCCGAAAACCAAAACTGAAACACCAAAAGAAATTATTATTATTAAATTATTAAAAGAATCTGTTACAAAACTATGAACATATTTATTTAGCATTCAAACAATGCACTATATAAAATATAATTTGAAACAAAATATTTTACTTGGCCCCACTGAATAGTCTAAAAGTAAGATAGCTGAAATATACAATTAAATATCTTCTCTCATAAAACAAGTATTCAAGTGCATTTTCATATTCTGAACGAAGTGCATGAACAAAGCGCATTCATAACAAGTGCTTTAAAAACTGGTGAAATATTCTCTGGAGTCCTTTAACAAAATAGTGTATTAAAACAGAGACTGGCAGCCCATATCTTAACCACAATCACTGGACAACTTACTTGCCTTTTCAAAAACACAGAGTGGGTGTGCTCTGCAGGTCTCCTGAACAACCTAATAAGCTCTAGCAACCTGGTAGACATTTGGAGGATCCAACATCCTACTGGCAGAGAATATTCTTTTTTTTTTAAATATGCACAAAACATACTCTCGTATAGATCATTTTCTGTTAGACACAAAGCTCCTACCTAATGTTGTAGGACCTAATATCATAATATTTTGAAATCTGATAATGCTCCAACTTCTATCATTGTAGACTTTCAAATTCTTGGGCAGAAATTTCAGTGGCACTTGCACCCGTCATTATTTACAGTTAAAGTCTTTTGTTCAGGCTTGTCAGAAAAAATCACAGACTTTGTACAAACTAACAATACTAAAGATGTCTCGGACTCTATCTTGTGGGAAACATGAAAGGCTGTTTTAATAGGCCATATCATTGTAGTTGAAGCATCCCTACAAAAATCTAGAAGGGCCCGTCTGAAGCAAATAGACTCTGAACTTTCTCAGCTGGAGGTGTGTTCTAAAAGTACAGGGGATCCTCAAATACTGCAATTCTTAAACTCAATTATGAGTATAATACAATTCTATCTAGACAAGTCCGTGACCAGCTCTTGAGACTTAAACAAAAATATTTTGAGCTAGAGGACAAACCCCACACACTTTTAGCTCGACAGGTCAGAGGGCAGCAGGCCAGTCGGGCCATCCACAAAATCAAAACTCGTTCAGGTGGATTTATAAGTCAGCCCAACCTAATAAATGACTGTTTTAGAGAATATTATAGCAAATTGTACAGTTCTTCGGTAGCGGAGATGTAGATGCTTGGCTAAAAGATCTAAACATCTTGATCCGACTTGATCACACCCTGAGGGAGGCTCTGAACTCAGAATTCACTGTGGATGAAATCATGGATTCCATTAGATCATTACAACACGGAAAGTGCCCAGGTCCAGATGGCTTCGGGATCTAATTTTACAAGAAATTTGCTGAACAGATAGCTCCACTTTTATGTGGAAACGGATCCTGCATCCTATCGTGCAATCTCGCTACTTGATGTGGATTTCAAGATTTTTTCAAAACATCTGGCAAATAGGCTAAACAAATGTATAGATTCTGTTATTCATAGGGATCAGACTGGATTTAATCCAAACAGAATTTCCTTTTTTAATGTTAGAAGAATCATGAACATAATGTATCACAAATTTGATAAATCCTCTAAATATGCTATAATTTGCCTAGATGCAGAGAAAGCGTTTGATCAAGTAGAATAGGAATATTTGTTGAAGGTCCTGGAACGGTTTGGTGATTCTTTTGTTTCTTGGGTACGTCCGCTCTATGCTCGTCCTACTGCCTCTATCTTCTCTAATGAAAATAGGTCAAGACCCTTCTCCCTTCATAGGGGAACATGCAGGGCTGTCCACTGTCCCCACTTCTTTTCGCATTGGCAATCAAACCCCTTGCAGTTAGTATCAGAGAACTTGACCTTATTAAACCTATTTCACTGGGCGGTGTTGATCATAAAATAACTTTATATACTGACGACATTTCCCTCTTTGTGTCAGAACCAGAGCAGTCAGTTCCTCACTTACTTCGGCTTATTAACTCTTGCAGTGAGGTCTCAGGCTATACTATTAACTGGCAGAAGAGTGAATTTCTATCATTGTCAGGGAACCTGGACTTGGCTTTTTCAAGCACCATGCAGTTTAAAGTTGTTTCAGATAATATAAAATAGCTGGACATAAAAAAATCCAAAAACCCTAAGAAACTATTTAAAATGAATTTGAAGGAAGATAGGAAGGAAGATATTGAAAAATGTAGAAACCTACCTCTTTCACTAATTGGGCCGGTAAATGTTGCGTAAATGGTGTCCTTACAAAGATTTTTGTACTTATTTCAAAACATGCCACTGTTTCTCACCAAATCATTTTTTAAGTCCATTGACGCTATCATTATGCCTTTTATTTGGGGGTATAGGGCACACAGGATATCAAAGATTCACTTCCAGAAATCAAGGGAGCATGGGGGGTTGGGGTTACCATGTTTTTACATTATTATTGGGCTGCCAATGTGAGAGCTATGGTATACTGGCAATATGGATATCAAGTGGAGGACGTTTCATGCCTACCACCGAGGCTTGCTATTGAAATTGGCCTAACCTCGGGCACATCTCTCCCAGCTATTCTTTTAGCGGCACCTAAACCTCCTGCGACGTTGAAAAATTATCACTTCACTGTGGCCAAAATTCAGAGAATTTGGAATCAGATTTGGAAATCTTGTAAACTCCCTGACACATCAGTTCATGCCCCAGTCTGGTATAATCATTGCTTTTTACCATCCTTATGACCTTTAAGGATTGGAGTAGAAAGGGTATAATAACCTTGAAAGATCTTTATGTTGGCGGATGCTTCACGTCATTTGAACAGCTTCAATCAAAGTTTTCCCTCCCCATGCACAGTTCTTCAGGTACTTACAACTGAGGAATTATGTAAGGCAAAATGTACCGGCATTTGACTCCATTCCAAAAGATATCCCATTGTATAAGTTATTGCTGGTCCCCCCAGATGCAAAGCATTTAGTTTCAGATGTTGTTAGAATATTTGCTGGTTACCTGAATACGTCAACAGACAAAATAAGAAATGCATGGGAAACAGAGCTGGATATTAAGATTGATGGTGACATTTGAACTAACACTCTCTGTGCAATTCAAATCTATTCTATCAATTCCAGGTTACAGCTTATTCAATTTAAGGTTGAGCACAGATTGCACTATGCCAAAGTTAAGCTGCAAAGACTTTATCCAGATCCGTCGCCCATGTGCGATCGATGTATGGAGGCAGAGGCCACCCTAGCACACCATTTTTGGTTATGCCCTAAACCAGGGCTATTCAACTACAATAGCAAGCGGGCCGGATACGAAAGTCACTGGGGGTTCGGGGGCCACAGAATATTGTGGTGTCCAGCCGGGGGGGTGTTAATGTGACTTTGCGCCGGGTCCGTTTATGGGGGTGGGGTGTCTAGCAACGGTTCTAAACGAGAACTCTGACCGTTAAAGTAGATACATCACGAGCTAAAACTACACAGATTGTCCCTCTGTCACGACCATAGGCTGCTCAGCAGAATCAAATGGAGCACCAATGTGGACCGACATATTCAGTTAAGCTTTTATTTAAAGAAACACAAAAGAACTGAACAGAAAACCAGCACGTGGGCCAAAACATGAAACAAAAGAGCTGTTAGGGATGCAACCGTGCTCGGGAACAGAAGGGACAAACTATATATACAGGAAAAACTAAACCAAGGACCAATCAGAACAGAC
>JBBJLR010014348.1:0-13520 GCA_037577145.1 Brachypetersius gabonensis
TCTGTCTGTCTGTCTCTGTCTGTCTGTCTCTGTCTGTCTGTCTCTGTCTGTCTGTCTCTGTCTGTCTCTGTCTGTCTGTCTGTCTGTCTGTCTCTCTGTCTCTCTGTGTCTCTGTCTGTCTGTCTCTGTCTCTGTCTGTCTGTCTCTGTCTCTGTCTGTCTGTCTCTATTTGTCTTTCTACCTGTCTGTCTGTCTGTCTGTCTTTCTACCTGTCTGTCTGTCTGTCTGTCTGTCTGTCGGTCTATCTGTCTGTCTAAGTAAAATGTTTGTTTATGTAATTGTTTATATTCATCAATAATTTTGTCTTCGCTTTATTAAGTTTTCAAATTTTCTCTGAGCCCTAGTGTTTGAAGAGCCTGTGTTTCCTATCAGTACCTTATTTAGTCTGCAAAGATTGTGAAAAAGGAAAAAAATAAAAATCTTTATCTGTTTTCTGTTGATTTCAGAAACAACCCTCGCCGTTTTAAAAACTGGTCACAAAATTGTGTCATTGAACAGTAAAGAAGTAAAAATCTGAATTAGTCATTAACGTTTATTAGTGGTGCCCTCTTGTCATAACAGAGAATTGTCCTTCAGGTGGAACTACACTAATTTTAGTGCTTTATTTAAGCAAAAAAAAAATCATCATATGACTGTGTGATGACAGTTTGACCTCTCTCTCCATGCAGAAAGAGAGGAGGCTCTTGGAGAACCGGCGCTTGGATCTAGACGCCTGTAAAGCCAGGTTAAAGAAGGCTAAAGCAGCAGAAGCCAAAGCAGCTGTAAGCTCCTCTTTAGTTGCTCTGTGCTTCTTTTCTTTTCTGTCCTCTGGACTTGTATCTGTTCCTCTCTGCTCTGGCCTCCATATGGACTGTAGTCTGTGCTATTAATTCTTCTCTAACCTTCTGTCTTTCTTTCAACCTCGCAGTGTGAGGGAGAAGTAAGTATTGGGGTGAATTTTCCACTCGAGTCAGCATCTCCCTCTTTCTTTATTCATTTCGGTGCTTGTTTGTAGTCCTTTATATTGATTTGTCATGCCCAATTTGTCTTGCTTTTTTATGACAGCAGCTTTATAGGTAGATTTTCTGTTTTATATGAGGGATTCGTTGATGCACTGGCTTAAATTTCTGTGAAATCCACAGCATGTCTGCTGTCAGTGTGAAAAATTAGCTATAGACCTCAGGCTGCGGTGTTTGTGCCTCTGCCACAAGGTTGTCTAAACATGGATGCCAGGTAAATGGTTGCTAAGACAAAAGGAATCTAATTATTCCCCTTCTACGTCCCCAGTGGTCAGGCCCTGAACATCAATTAAATCTGCAGTGCAGTCCAAGTGACTACACTTTAAAGCATGAGAACAGGGATATTTGTTTGATCAGGACAGTGAATACTGTGAGGCTCTGCACTGTACAGTGTCATTTATTAATTATGCAAAACACTGCAGGGAGCATGTTTACACTGTTTCATCCTTTCTTTTTTTATTCCTTTTGCTAATGAAGGTTAAAGGTCAGACATGACAAAAGTGAGCTTGTCGTACGTCTAAATTTCTATCCATTTGCAGAATTTCCCTGTAATTGGTTGGGTTGTAAATAACGTGGGACAGAGTGGTTTAATGTGAGATTGTTTTGAAACTTACAGTTGTGGTGCTGAGTACCAGGGGTTGAGGTTTAGAACACACCTATAGGCCTTTTATTTACAGTCCAAAACCACTAATGAACCTACATGTGACTACTATTTGCCATTAATGGATTAATCCAGAACCTTATTACAGAAGCCAAAACCTTATTACAGAAGTGTCACAGGCATCAGACTGAATTTTCCTAACCATTTCTTGCAGCAACGTTCTGTGAGGGAGCTGTCAGAGGCAGTAAAGTCTTCAGATGTCTGGTTCCCATCACCATCGCTATGAACAAACATGCCTTAGTCAGAACTGAACAAACTAATATTTTCCTTTAAAACACCTTGTATGTACCTCCCATTAATGTATTCCAGTAAATATGTTTTAGGCCAAAATGTATTTTAAAACTATAGTCAAATGGTGTCTCAGGCATCAGGCAACATGTTTATAATCTGTGAGGGAGCGATTAGAGTCATGAGGGAGCGATAGAGCCTATCACCACTACTGTGTACAATTCTGACTTCTGAGTTTCTCTAGAACCAAGTCTTTCACATCAAACCACTCTGTATCACTTTATGTCCTAATGAGTTAATTATACAGACATTCTGAGGAATTTATAGAATTCCCTTCTGAATTGCTTTCACAAGAATACATTTAACACTGACTCTCTGATCCTTTCAACCTTTCAGGATATGGTTTACAGATGCATGACATTTCAAATTCTTATGTTAATGCATACATATCAGTCTAGATTAGCTAAATCTAATGGCATGCCCACTTTATAATCCTCATGCCTGAATAGTCACTGAAAAATCAAGCAACATCTGTTTTAACCCTTAGAAGCCATAGCGGCCACAAGAGCTTGGTGAATGTAAATTTAAATTATTATGCAATGGATCACCTACTTGAATTGTATATGCAAAGCGAGAAGAACAGCTCTCCACTTCTAAGGGTTAATGATGCCTGAATGCAGCTTCGTATGTGTGAATATGGTTCAAGTATTGATACTCTGAATGGCATTAGTTGTACAATTTCAAGGAATTGTTAATCCAAGTGGTCTTTTTCAGTTAACTCGTGAGATTTTCTTGCCTTGTGGCCTTCTGGGCTGATGTTATATAAAGTTTTTCTCCTCTCTGGTTCTAGGCGGTGCCAGACTTCCAGGAGACCAGACCGCGTAATTACGTGCTGTCTGCCAGCGCTTCAGCCGTGAGTGACTCGCACACTGCCCTCCCCCTCACGATCCGCACAATAACAGTTATTACAGAGAGCAGAAAGGTAGAGCTTTGGCCTCGAACCTTATGGTGCTCCATTTCGACCATTCTGTACCATTCTTTTTATAAACAGCCATCAATAAAGCAGTCATTGCAGGCTGCGGTTTTCACTGTCAGAACCACTTTTGTGTTCTCTGGCCTCTGTGTTATAATTGTTAACAGTTTTTACATCCTGTACACGCTTCACTGCAGTTTGTGCGCAAAAACCTTTCACGTAAATGTTTGAAAGTTCAGAGACAGATCAGACTGATCAGCCCTGAACAGATGAGCGGTGTTGATTCATTCTAGCTTTGCTGCTCAGTGTTTAGTGGCTGTGTCCGTTCTTCATGCTCAGTCCCATGACAAGCCCGGGTTAGTGATGGCTGAAAGAGCAGCACACTAATTTGCTAAATAAAGGTGTGTACATGCACTAGTTGGGCAGTGGTTTTAGGAGTGTGTGCATTTTACAGGTCTTGGAGGTTTACACCACTGTTCAGAGTTCAGAAGCACTTGCCATATTAGGGGGGGGTACCAGTCGTTAATGTTTAGTGATGTTATGTAGGATGTAATCAGAGTCTTTTTGCGCTCCTCCTCTTACAAATGGCCTCCCTGTCTAACCCAGAATGATGTAGTGTGTGTTTAAACAGAGCCTTTGTCAACACTTCTGTGTTTAACTGTCAACATTTCTGACGTGTGTGTTTCTCTTCCATGTGTGCTAATCAGCTCTGGAGCGAGGAGGTGGAGAAAGTAAGTGTGACATCAACAGTAACACCTTGCGTGAAATAACACCAATTATAGCAATCTCAGTATTCCAAACGTTTAAAACTCAACAATGCAAATGTGTAAATTGAGCTGACTTATGAGTCAATGTGAAGTGGTAGTGCTTCTCACTTTTTTTTTAAATTTTTTTATTTTATTTTTTTAATGTACATCAAATACATACAATATCTGAAGAAATAACTTTTCCCATTTTCTTTAAACAATAAATAACAACCGACTAAATAAGCTTAAATGAAAAAGAAAAAGAAGGAAAACTAGGTAAACACATTGAAATAAATAACAAGTGGGTAAAAAAACCAAAAACTAAATAATACTAATTTAATAGATAACTATCAGCGTAAGTTACTTGTAACAGTAATAGTGGATGTTTTTATATTTGTTTATGTCGCACTGGGTAGTGTTTTACATTTTTGCATATATGGTTTAACTGGGCTCCAGTAAGCCGTAATGAAATTGGTGGTGGACTACTGGATTTCCAGGCCAGTGATGTTCTCCTCCTGGCCAGGAGGCATGCAAAAGCAAAAGCATCTTGCTTCGTTCGCGCCAATGCGGGTGAAGCTGACACACCGAAAATGGCCATTTCAAATGTTTAACATCTATGTAAAATGATCTTGACAGGGTTTTGAATACTATGGACCAGAACAGGCCCAAAACATACGTGTTAGGTCTGCCCTGGTGGTGTGACAGCGGTCACACGTATCGTCTAAATGAGGGTACATTTTTACTGTAGTGAAGTCGATGGACTATTTTTTAAATTGTATTAGACTGAGCTGGGCACAAGATGAGGTTCCATTTACTCTAAAGAGAGGTAGTGCTTCTCTTATTGTGTTTTTTTTCTTAAATATGGCTTCACTGGAATTCAGGTAGAGCTTTATTGTCATCCCAGCCTTATACACAGGGGTTGACAGATTTTTTTTCTCCATTACTGTAATGAGCTACGCACCGAAATTCACCTTACCATGGGCGCTTTAACCATTACAAAGCCCCCCTGTCCCCTTACTTTTATTCAACCAGAAAGTTTCTTCTTGATTGGAAATGACACAGGTGTCCAGTAGTTACTCAAATTAGGTGCGCATTTGCGCAGTGAAGACTGAAAACTGGTGCGCGTGTGTTCTACCACAAACATGAATTGCACAGTTAGACAAATATTGTCCTCCTGGACCATAGTAGACACATACAACACAGCAACAACACCGTTAATTATAATTAAACCTATATAGTTATATCACTGATCCGTGGAATGTATTTTTTTGTATTCTGTAATTGATGTTATTTTCATATTTATAACACTTTATTTCTTTTGTAAATTGGAGTTAGATTTTTCATTAAGACTTTTATAACATCACTCCCTGCTGTTTTATAAGTCTGTTTTGTTAGAGGTCTGTGTGTTTGTGTATTTTTTCCCGGAAGGCGGAGCAGGAGCTGCGGGTGGCTCAGACAGAATTCGACAGACAGGCTGAGGTCACAAGGCTGCTGCTGGAGGGCATTAGTAGCACACATGTGAGTCATGTTTGCACCATTTATCCCTCCACCCTCATCCACAGTACACACCTGACAAGTGGATACACAACCAAGGCTTGTGGAAACAAACCCCCGTAAATCTCTAACATTTAGAATGTTGCTTTTTTTAAAAGAAGTGATCATTAACTTCTTCTCAAAAATGGAAAGTCCCACATGGAATAGACTGTGTCATACTTCCTACTCTTAGAAACCGAAAGCTGTCGTTCAATAATACAACTCACTGAACCGTTTCATTGCACAAAAGTGCACAGTAATGTGATTGTTAAACAGAAAGAAAGCCCCTTTACAGAAAAATGTTTGTGTATATATTTTTAAACTGTTCTTTCCAAACAATCTGAAGTACTCAATGACTTATACATCTTTTCGCAGGGGTCAGGTTCCGAGAGCACCCGTGTATAGTGAAAAACCGCGTTGTTGTGTTAAAAAAAACAATGCCTAAAAATGCCTATTTTCATAGTGTAAACTGCAAATAGTCCGCAAATTAGATTGGCTACTTTCAAACCTTGTGCAGGGTTTGTTAGTGCGGGTACTTAGCAACCCAGCACGAGAACGAGGGAGCGTGGCGGACGAGGCCCGAACGTCACGAAAGCAAAAAAATGCGAGGATGTCCACCTTTTCTGCGCATGTGTGGGGGTTTCCACAAACAATAATTAGTTTAGTTCTCAAAAAAAATCCACATGAGACTGAAGTCACGACTGCTGATCCGCGTGTGAGTGGGGGGTTACTGTATAACAATTAACTGTCATGCCCTATTATATGCACAAAATATTATTTATATGTTTAAAAAGCTGTTATCTTCCTAATGAAAATCAAATTGATCTGCTCAGGTGAATCACTTGCGATGTTTGCACGAGTTTGTGGAAGCCCAGGCCACTTATTACAACCAGTGTCACCACTTCATGCAGGAGCTACAGAAAGAACTGTCCAGGTGGGATCTACAGACACCAAGCCACTAGAGAAATACTACAGCCTGTTAAAGGCCTTTTGATTTGTAATATGTGGCTTTTTTTACTTTTCCTTCACGCTCACAGTGCTAATGGAGATATGTGAGTATGCCTAGAAGAGGGGTGTCAAGCTCTGGTCCCTGGAGGGCCGGTGTCCAGCACAGTTTGATGGTTCTCCTCCTCAAACACATTCACTAGAGCTGATAATTAACTGGTGAGGTGAACCAGGTGTTTCTGAGCAGGGAAGTCACCAAAATGTGCTGGACCACGATCCTCCAGGACTGGTGTTCCACACTCCTGGCCTAGAGAATGGAGCTACTTCATTAATGGAGTTGAATTTTGTTAATTTGCTTCATTGGCATAGGACCTGACTTCTAATGTCTTAAAATTCCTCTGTCTCTTTCAGAAGGTACCCAAACTCATTTGTGGTGAACCCCAGGTCAGTCAGAAGCCCTTCAAACGATCTCCCCTCCACTGTGCCCACAAACAATTTGAGTCCGGAGACAGAAGTCTTTCAGATTGAAGAGGTTCAGCCGCCTGCTAGCGGCACACGCAAAGCTAAAGTCCTTTACGACTACGACGCCGCCGACACCAGTGAACTCTCACTTTTGGCAGATGAGGTAAGGGAGCATTTATCGATAATCAGAAGTAAAAGCAGTTGTGTAAAATAAAACCAATAATTGCACTGAATTTTCTTGATTTAAATGCGGAAATGATTTCCACGCAAGTGAATTAAATCAACACATTTTCTTTCCTTTTTCTGAACAATTGTCAGAATTGTTGTCACTGTAATGTATTACATAGTGAAATGTAACTGTTACAATTTCAGTTCATTCCATATTTTATGTGAAGCTTGTAACAGACATCACTATGTAGTTGATTGGGTGTATTCAGTAAAGATCTGTAAAATAGAGCTCCTACCACAGTTTTCCGTTTCTAAAAATTAATTAAAGTATGGCTAACCTTCAGTGACATATTTAGAACTTTATTCTATTTATCTTTATGACAAAATTGGTCCCACCTGTCAGTTCCTCTATTATTGTTGGTATTTAGTTTAACATGTAGACCTGTCCAGACCTATGATAGAGCTTGCTTGGCTGTATCTACTTACAATCTACAGGGGAACAATCTTGGCTGGGTTCTTTTGTATAGAGTGACCAAAACCTAACAATTAAGTAAGAGTATTTCTAGGAAACCTATACAGTGGTACCTTGACCTTTTTCAAGATATTTGTTTTGCCCGATTTTTGTTTTGAGTTAAGAGCTAAAATTCGGATTACTAGCTTTTGTGCTTGCTGTTACATTGCAAAAGTTTGTTTATCCATGTGTCCAAAGAAAGTGAGTGCGAAGGACAGTGCTGAGAGGAAGCAGATGATATGCATTTAATGAAAGAAACACATTGACCTTGACCAAGGTGTGCATGGAGTCGACTTGGCGACTCAAAATAAATCTATCAGTGAAAATATGGAGAAGCTGATGACCGTGTGGGTGACAGAAATGCAGCTCTCAGGAAATCTGTAACGGAGGTGATGATCTGGAGAAGACTTGAGTTGTTTACGCCGATTTGCTGCAGCAGACCCAGGCACTTCGGCGAACGAGGAATCGGGCCGCCGGTTAAAGCCAGCCAGAATTTTAAAAAGAGGACCGACAAATGCTGTACATTACACTTACTAAAAAAAGTTAATTGCAGTATTGTGTTGTGTTTTTATACAATATTCGTTATTTATAAGCACATTTTGTGTGTTTTCAGGAGGTCCGGAATTACAATTGTCAAATTAGGAAAACTAATTTGACGTAATAGTAATTTCAGATACGAGCTCCGTCACGGAACTAATTAAACTCGTAAGTCAAGGTACCACTGTATTCTAGAAATAGAGTTTAAAGATAAGCATGATGATACTCTTAAAAAGTAAAGAAATAAGTTAAAGCTATTGAAATATATTTTTAGTTTCCAGAAATCATTCGACTTTCTCTGAGGGCTTAGGCAACCTTGAGGGTTCCTCACCATATTTAGTTGACATGGAAATGATGTACATATCTGCATATATAGATGCGGAATAACAGTTTCTCATGTCTTGTAACCTTTTCTCATTTGTAACTTTCTCTTTGCTTTGATCTATCCAGCTTATTACAGTGTACACGGTGCCAGGCATGGACTCTGATTGGCTGATCGGAGAACGGGGAAATCAGAAAGGGAAAGTTCCCGTCACATACCTGGAGCTTTTGAGCTAAAGGAGCTAGATTATACACAGCTATATACAGCTACATGCACTAACATAGTTCTGAACAGATCCAGTCTCGGACTCATAATATTGAATAAGAATTTTTGGTTCGTGCCCTGAAGGTTTGATGTATATGTTTTTATGTCAGATTTGGTTTACTAACTCTCTGCAGCAGTGATGAAACATTTCTGGAGTATCTCGTAGGTTAAGATGTCATCCCATGATCATGGAAGAGTGACATCATAAGCCAATCAGGGTTCATTTAAAACCCTCTGTTGGAATAAGTTGGCTTTTTGCCGTGTCCGCTAACCGAATGTCTGTGATAAATGTCAGCATTGCCACTCAGATTCCACTATTTAAGATAATATCACCACCAAAATGCTACTGCAACCAAAACCTCAATGAAAGCCAACACTTATGCCATGCCAAATGCTTGAACTTGCAACCTCCAGATCTAGATATGTGCCTGCCTGCAAATTTATCTACTAGAAATGAACTACTCTCATCCCTGCTTCCTCCCTGTACACCTAAAGGAGAATTCCACCTGTTTTTTTAATGTTATGCATAATTCAGGCTTTGATATTTAAACCTAGTTTAGAGTGGTTCGGTGTGAGAGAATTTATTGTAGAGAATTCAACCAAAACAAATTGGCTAATAATGGGGTTGTGATGGCTACTGTACAAATATTTATTATTTATAATATTTATTATTAAGAAAGACCAGTGAACCTACATTTGTCTTTTAACATGTAATGTTGATGATGGGAAAACCGTGGTAAATCTAAAAAGAAAATATTATTTGCTGACTATTTCTCCTTACATGTACCTCTCCACCATGAGCAGATTACAAAAAACAAGTGTTAGGGTAAAACCTCAAAACTATGCTAAAACAAAATGTCTTGTTATAGGTTTTTTTCTGGGAGCCATTAGACTCCTCTGGTTCCATTCACTACCCAGAGGTTTCTTAAGAATTAAGCATTTCACGCCAAACCACTCTGAATGGCTTTATTAACATATATCCACATATTAACAACGTAAACATTATTTATTATTTTTTAATTTCGAATAATGTGGGATTCCCCTTTAGCTCACTTTAAAAATCTTCCACGAAAGAGCACTGAATGTGAAGCAGTCATAGGGCAGTTCCAGCGTCTAAATTCTTGTCTGTTTGCACTGTGTGGTGAGTCAGCATTATAGAACACCTGCCAGCGCCTCTCTTATCTCTCTTAGCCTTAAAGTGTCCTCACAGAATGTAGCAAACTTTCTGGAATGACTCTTGAATTTTGTCCCTTTGAAATGAAGATGGTTCCCTGGTCTTGTATTTATTAAAATATATGTGCGTGAGGCTGTCACTTAGCCTAGGAAGTCCATGAATCCTCCTTCTGACCAGTCTCTCAGTCGACTGAGGAAGACTAAGGTTGTGCTGGCAGCTGAAAAAGAAAAGGGTAGATGCTGGCAGCTGATGAATCAAAAATAAGTGCCAGAAAAGAGAGTGAGTTTACAAAATAGCTTTGAATTGTTTGCTAAACGAATCAGTAGTTGTTACAGAATTCGTTTTAGTAGAAGATTTACGAGGCCTAAAATATAGCTCGGCTAAAGCAAACCAAGCAAAAAGAGCCAAAAGGTGAAAGCAAAACCACACTCCGCTCACTACAAGTAATGGTGGTAACAAGTTCACAATAGCAACCAAGGCAAACAAACGACAGGATAAACAAGCAAACAGAAACTCGATGACCCATTTGGAAAAACAATGTGTGTATTTATCAAATGCAAAATGGCCAAAAATGTATTTTTGTTTAATGTACTCTACTGTTTGGAATATACCTTGGAAGGAAACGATGAAATCTCAAATGATGCCTAATATTTTATCCTTATAAAAAGTGCTGAAAGAAAAGTGATATACATTTAATAGCTTTGACAAAAGACTTTCAAATGCCTTTTGAAAATCCCTGTTTATTCGCTGTGTTTCTAAATGATGTGAATTGCGGAATGCAGAGAGCGAGGCTGTGTGTAGTTTGAAGTTATGTTTGTTAGTAGGTTTATTACAGATGCCCAGCTTTGAAACAACTTTTAGTGTTGCCTGAAACATTCTGTTGAAATTTCCACATGGTCTACAATTAGGCTTATTGTCCTTCTGGACAGTTGGAAGAATAAAAAAAATATATATATGGCCCTTATTTAAAATGACATTACAGACTTAATGATCATTATTCGATATTCAGAACATGTTTTGTTTCCTGAGAAATAGCCATTGTTTAACTGAAATAGCCATCAGCAAATATGCCAAGTAACCACCAAAAATTGCTAAATGCTAAAAGCCAGCATGCAGCCTGTAGCTACCTTACCATCACGGAATCCTTATCAGTCACTTTTACCTGCTCACTGAATGTTAATATTGTAATGTATAGTGCTACATTCCATTTTTTATTGTTTTTATTCATTGGTTACATTATTATTGTGCACTGTGTCTCTATAGCAGCTGTTGCAGGTTTTCCATGACTCTAGGTGTTGATTTTAAAGCAGTCATTTGAAGCAGACAGGTATCATTAAGCACATGTGCTGCTTAACTACATGAAGTCTTTCTGCATCAAAGGGGTTTTTAGTCCAGCAGGGAGTTCTGAAGCTGTGAGCCACCAAGATTTGTACATATGATGTCTTGACACAAATAGCCTTTGTAATGGATGACATGCCTTGAGAACCTGACACTCCTTATTGTTGGGCACATTTTAGAATAAAAGTGACATCAAAAACAAGTAGCCCCTATTTTCCTTCATTGAGCTTTAGTCTTAAGCAGCTTCCTGAAGGCCCACCTGGAATGCTTTTCCAACACAACTGAAGATGTTAGATATTTTGTCATTGTCAGAACTCGTTATATCTTCATTTTTTATGATTTGTTTCAATTTTACAGAATTCTAAAATGTCGCTAGCCACTGTTTCCTTTAAATAGGCCAATAGAAATGGTACAAAATGACTAAAACGAAGAAACTCATTAACTTGCAATAATGATAATCGTACTTCTAGTTAGCTGCTGAAAGCGTTTTGCAGGGCATTAAAAAAAAAAAGAAAATAATTCAAAACTATTAAGGGCTTTATTGGCATTTGGTTCGCATCCCTTTCAGTTGTTTTTGTTGTCACTTTTAATGCTCATGTTCTGTGGCCAAAACAAATGTCTTCTTCCATAACAGTGCATTTGCAGCTTATTCTGCTTGTGTCTCAGATGTGGTTGTGAGTGTAAGGTATACTGGATGGAGGAAAGTGGTGTTGGTTACTGAGAGCCATTGGTGCCTGTCTGCTGTGCTGCTAACTCACTCCCTCTAATGGTTACTTCTTGTTTTTCTTTTTGTTTATGTTGCCTTTCTCCCCACCTGTATTTATTGCCTGCTCCCTCTGCCGTGTGGCGATGGGAAAAAAGCTTAATGGAATGTAATAAAAGTACTCTGTATTGATAAATCATTTGGTAAGCATGCATTGATATTTATTTACACACTATACAGTCACAACACGTATACATGGCTGTTGGAAATCTTCATCTTACACAATAAACTCTTATCTGATCGTGGCAAAATACTTATTAATATTCATAAAGCAGTAGAAAATATACTAAAAGAAAATGCTGGCATTTGACAACGAAGTTACAAACTTAAATGAAAAGTAAATTGCCCAGAAATGCTTACTCCAAAATAACTGAAGCTTGGTTACGTATGTACAACCTTTCAGAATTCACAGAGGAATGATAAATCACATTTTAAGTCAGGAAACACTTTTAGATACAATATGTATGTACAGTTAAAACACAGAGATACTTATTTAGATCACATGCAGCCTCTCTCCTAATAAAACCGAAAGAAGGCGACACCATATTTAAGGGGGAATCCATCTTCCTTTTCACGAATTCTTCACAATTAAAGTCATTCAGAGAGGTTTGATAAGAAATACTCAGTCCTGGAGAAACTGAATTGTCTCAGTTCTGGAGAAAGTCTCTGATTGTTTACACCATACTGTTGAAATTATGGTGATATTTTGAAAAGCCTGGAATTTGTTTCTAAAACGTTAACCTAAGAGCATGACTTTACATATTTACTCCTTTTCTGTGCAAATATATATTAATTTATGAAAGCTCTCGTTACGAAATTAGAAGAATGAAACCTCACATGTTTGGTTCAGCTAGGCACAAACTGCTATAACTACATATACGATCCAGCCCACAAACACAAAGACGCCGAACATTAGACTGAACATCACCAGCATACGGGCTTTCTGTGACGTCCTCTCGGCCTCTCGGATGTCTCCCCGAGCCAGAGCCGCTCGAGTCTGCAACAACAGAGTCCACAGGTGATGAAGTAGAACCGTACATAACAGAACAAGACAATATTTTGAATTACTTACTTCATAAGAGTACATGACTGCAACCAGGCCACTCATGAGACAGCAGAAGATGGTCACTAGTGTAGACTCCACCAGATAGTCTTTGGGTAAAGGTGGCTGCTCCTCACCAAGTGGAGGACCGTTCATGTACTAAATCACAAAAACAGAACTGTGTGTGTGCTAGGCACTATATTAGAATCTCCTTCATTGTAGTTCTAAATTGCAGTGTACAGTTATATGCAATGCTATGGTTCACCATGTGTTTCAGCTGAATTATAAGCCATTTCCTAACTGTAGCCTACCTGATATAGGCTACTTGCACCAGCACCACACACAGTGATACATCTGTGCTTGGAATTGGCCGCCACTAATATCTGGCCAACAGCCAGAAACGGACCAAAGAATGGGTGGAAGGGGACTAATATGTTCTGCACTCTAATAATTGACACACCAGGAATGGTGGAGCTTAAGGGATTTATAATAAAAGGGTCAATGAGTCAAAATACAAGGTATCAATTTCTAAAAAAGATGGTGGTCAGTGAATGATATGTGTAGGACAAAGGAAAGTGTTCAAGAATAACCTTTTACGTCTGTTATTTTTAAGTGTAAGGCAAGACAGCTGGTGGCTGGGTGGTAAGGGGAGTTATTACATGGTTGTGTGTTTGAATCCCAGGACTGTCAGTAGCACCACTGAGGTACTCAATAACAAATTACCATTCCCACACGGTGCTCCTCATGTGGTGTGTTCATGTGTGACTATAAAAGGCCACTTTATATGCGGTAGCCCAGTGGTTCCCAACCTTGGGTCCGGGCCCCCCTTTGGGGGGGGGGGGGGGGGGGGTGCGA
>JBBJLR010014358.1:0-13520 GCA_037577145.1 Brachypetersius gabonensis
GTAATATTGAAAGGTAAGGGATTACTTTTAAATGACTAACAAGTAATCTGTAATGTATTACAGTTTGGAAGTAACTTTCACAACACTGATTATCATTATCATCTGCTTGGAGCTCCTGTATAGTGTGGCCTGACTTAAGCTCAGTTTATGAAGCTGTTCACACACACTTTTACTTTATTGCAGACTCCTTTGTTTTCTGAGCTAAACTTTAAGACTTCTCTCTATTAATTGAGTTATAAGTCATGATTAATTTAAGGTCATTGAGTCATATTTACAGGTAAGTTGAAGTCATGATTATTTTGACAAGCAGTCGGGTTTTTGTTGTTTCGAAAGGTCAAGCAGTACAAATAGACTTAAAAACAAACCACCCCAAGCTCTTCACTGTCTCTCTCCATCAGGCTCTATTTCTTATATATTTATATTGTTCAAATCAGCTGAACTGGAAATGCTCTTTTGCCATAAAATGTTGTTTTAATGCAAAAGCAAAGTGTAGTTAATATTACTATATAAAAATATCAATATATTCCAATTTTATAAGCCAACAAGCTAGCAAATTGCCCGTCTGAGGCCTAACTACAGCTTCATAGACCATAAACAACAGCAAATCAAAGCTTTTCATTGGGTAGAATTATAGGATCATACCTATATATGCGTATATTCCCATATCAAGAAAGTGATCAGTTACATTGGTAACTGAGGAATTGTTTTGAGGAGCAATCAGGTTTTATCACTCAAGCAATTCAAAAAATCAAAAACCCTGCACAGCCTTTCACTGTGTACCCAACAGGTTAAATTAAAGATCACTGAATTTTTTGTAACCACTTAATCCTTACTAGTGTTGCGGGTACCCGGAGCTAATTCAATTTTAATATAATAACACCTGGGAGGGTGTTTCAACTGGCTGCTCTGATACACTACATGCACAAAAGTATTGGGACGCCTGACCAACACACCAACTTTAATGACATTACTTTCAAATACATAAACTTTAATATGAAGTTGGTCACCCCTTTGCTGCTATAACAGCTTTCACTCTTTTTGAAAGGCTTTCCAATGCATTTTAGAGTTTTTCTGTGGGAATTTGTGCCCATTCACTCTGTAGCCACTGATGTTGGATGAGAAGACCTGGCTTACAATCTATTCCAGTTCAGCCCAAAGGTGTTGAATGGGGTTGAAGGCTCTGTGTGGTCCGGTCAAGTTTTTCCACACCAAACTTACCCAGCCATGTCTTTATGGAGCTCGCTTTGTGCACTGGGGCACAGTAACACTGGAATAGAAAAGGTTCTTCCCTGAACTACCTGCACAAAGTTGAAAGCAAATATTTTGGTATGCTTGACCTGTGGCAATGGATACGATTGAAACACCTGAATTCAATAATTAAGAGACAAGTCCCAATACTTTTTCCTAATCGAGTAACCGTTTCTTGATACCTTTTTCCCTTAAAATTATGAACCAAATCTGGGTTTGACTTAAAGCAGCAATGAGTGTGAGCTTTAGGAAGGCTAATGAAGGAGCACTGATGTTATTAACACTATAGCCAATCAGCAGTCAGCAATGAAACAGGCTGGTTGACTCATGGATGCCAAACCTGTCTACTTAGGAGCTGAAATGTGGAACATTTTGATCCTCTGTAGTATTAAAGTAATCTAATATGGGAAATGTAATACGTTTCAGTGCCCAGCGCTGTAAACGACATATTCCCATAGTATTATTTCTTTGAGGCGCTCTCTAAAAGTAGCGTGCGGTTGCCTGATATTTCCACAGGCCCGAGCCGAAATGAAAGCAGCTCTTCCAACTAACATCAGTGGTAGCCCTCGCTTGTCTCCTCTGCCAAACAGAATCAGATTTGCTCAGTGTGCGCAAAGTGCTCCTTCCAACACAATCTGTCTCCTCCGTGCCTCCACCAGCAGCTGCTGGCTCTGTAGCCGTGCAACTGGTTGCCAACTGTTGGTTATGGAGCCGTGAAACCTGTTGCTAAGGTAACAGTCAAACCGGATTTCAGGTGGGCCGAGCGCATTCAGGGGATCATTGAATGACATCGAATTGCTTTTTTAGGTGAGTGGCCTTAGGTTAAAGGAGATGTTTACCGTCCTGGGGATCGACGGGAGAGAGAGAATACATTTGAATCATTTGGGTGCGGCTCTCCAAGCTGCATCACTGCTGCGTGCGTGTGTGTGTGTGTGTGTGTGTGTGTGTGTGTGTGTGTGTGTGTGTGTGTCTGTGCTCATTTCAGACACACCGAGTGGTTATAGGTTGTGCAATATGACCTTTGATAAAAATCAAAACTGTTTTGGTATTAAGGGATTGGATAAAGGAAAATCTCTCTTTGGTTTAGCAAATACTGATAAGTTTCAAAAATACATCATTTCAAAGTCTATACAATCCATATGTCGACAGCAAAAAGTCCATCGCTCTATCCATCCATCCATCCATCCATCCATCCATCCATCCATCCATCCATCCATCCAACCACAATTCATCCATTTATTCATCCTTTTTCTGAGCCACTTATCCCAACCAGTGTTTAGGGAGCCTATTCCAGCATTCATGGTGTGACAGGTCACTAGTCCAGTCCATTACAAGAAATTTTTTATTTATTTATTTCTTTGTTTATTTTACATTTTTGAAAAATTTTTTATCCATATTCCATGATGGATAAACTGATAGAAATGCAAATCCAAAAATGGCTTAAAATACAAATTGTTGACAAATGAACCTTGTAAATGTTTACTTCTTCTTTAATTAACATTCAACCAAATATCTAAATCACCACAACAACTAAATATAAAATTCTGCCTGTTTGTTATTTGTTTTTGCAGCCCATCTTCAGTCACAGAATCATCACTCTGTTTAAGCTCAACAGGACGACTGGTCTATGAAGTGTAGATACTTTAATTACATAAGGACATAACCTTTCAATTATTTTAGGCCATTGGAACAAACTAAAACATTGTTCAGGTCCAAAACTGATTTTGTTTTCATGTTGGTTAGGATTGAGTTCATTACAGTTGGTTGAAAGTGTTGAGAGCAAGTTTTTGCTGGTTTGGTTTCATGGTTTAATAAATTCCTAAATGTAAACCTCTGTTCCAACAGACAGCGTATAAAAAATCTAAGATTCTGTTTATCACCAATAAAGTTTTGACCACTTGTGTTCTTTTGACATAAGCTTCTTATGGAATCAACTGTTTTTGAGATGTCATAAACCCTGTATGTCCCTGATTCTGAAATCAGGGGTTTTAACCCAAATATAGAATTTTTCAGATGTTGTTCTAGGATGCATCTGATCAGTGGATATAGTTTTTTTTTTTTTGGGGGGGGGGGAATGTTGTAAAATTGTAAAATTGGGTAAAGGGGCATTTGGCAGATGCCCCTATCCAGAGTGACTTACAGTCATTAGGCTACTACCACCCCCCAACAAGTGGTTTGATGTGTCCTGAGAAGAAACATTGCTGTGAGCGTTTGATTGCAAACAGCATTAGTGACTTCAGATGCTGATCTTGGACTATTAGCTCTGGAACACAAACCCCACTCCAAATCAGCCCGAAGGAGTTCCATCACTACAGAGAATCCAGCTCCACTGCTTTACTGCCCAGTGCTGGGGGGCTTTATACCCCCCCTAGGCGATGATTGGCATTGGTCATGGTGACTTTAGGCTCATGCGCGGCTGCTCCAGAGGCCCAGTCTATTGGCTTTTCTATGGAGATTATACAAGCTGTGTTTGCACAATTCGAACACCTGGATCAGAAATGGATGCTCAATTTTCTCATTGAGTGCTAAATTATTATTATATTATTATAATGTGCAATAGTCTTAACAAGTGAAATATCACTACTTTTGTCAATATTACCGATCTCTAATACATGCAATACATACTCATAACTATTTTTGTTGCTAGTAAATAATTAGTAGTAAATTGTTACATCTGTAGTATTTTTACGCCAGCATTTGTGTATATAGGATAGTGAATTCCATATAGGGCATAGAGTATTTCTTTCTATTTTATATTGTTCTTGTCTCTGTGTTTTTTGTGTTTCTCTGTGTAGTCGAAACATAAGCAATTTCCTCTGGGATCATTTAGATTCGGATTAACTGAACCAACCAATGAAAAGGGCTGTCTGGATACCTTCAGACATTAACATTTGTGTTGCTACAAATAATTTTGAGATGGGGGACAGACTTCCTATCACTTTTATTGTTATTGTTGCTGTTTTGTATATCATGATAATATATTGTTTTTGTCTGTATATTGGAAACCTTAAAACTGAGTTCACATCACTGGGATGTTGGTGAAGACCTTGCTGGGTGGAATCAGGTGCTAGTATAGAGTCTGAAGAGCTGTAGATATCGAGGGGTTGGGTGTTGATGTTTGGGTCATTCCTGCTAATCATGTATTGACACTGAAATATTGTATGTTGGCTTCAAGATTTCTTCAAAGATCTATATTTGGGTTAAAACGCCAGCACTAGTGATATAGACACAGGAGTGGATGGTATTTCAGCATGTTAACCAAACACCTGGCCATACAGAGGAAATCCATACTGTGATTGAAGAAAATCCAGACTTGAGAGAGCGATGTGTAGTAAATTGATTTTGATGTGGGTGACTCAGGCAGCTCTGTCGGATTCATCCAGGTTTTACAGGGGAAATATACAGCCTACCCACACACACAAATCTACTAATACACCAAAAACAGGGATGCAAAGCATGGGGGTGGTTTTGGGGTTCCAAGACACAGTAATTGATACTGATTGACACTTAAAGCTCCTGAAAGGAAAATCCTTCAATACTGGAAGTTAACTGAAGTTAGAGTTAGCTGAAAGAAGAACCCCATCCCCTCCCCATCAACAGATATTGTTTCATTTCATCTGCTCTCCCAAAATTTGATGGGGGAGGGGGCCCGATTGCCTCTGGATATTTGCCAGAATGGCCAAAAGTAATGAACAGCATCAACATGAAAGTGTCTGATAGATTCCTGTAGATGTTTGGCTGCTATTATATCAGGTAATGCTGCAACAACCAATTTTACCCCTGAGGACCACACCAAGCTTGCCTAATGCATCTACAGTTAAATAATTCGAAAATGCTGTGTGGTAGAAACCCTCCAAATGGTGAATTTTTAAAACCTTTGAAATATTTCTTCAAAGTATTTTACTTTTTGTTTTTTTAAGATGCTTCAGCCAGAAACATTTTTTTTTTATTTTAAAGTTGTGTCTATGAAAACCCAAAACTGAGAAATCATGTTTGAAGATTCCACTGTATCCCACCAGGGAGAAGAGCTCAGGGTAAGAGCGTTAAAACAGTCTATTTATAACCCTTTTTACCTTTACAGGTTCTGTGTCTGCATTATTTACAAATAGCATTACACTATTAAATAATCTATTACACTATTTACACAATAAAATAATGGCATTGATTATAAATAAGAAGTGTAATTCAACATTTTCATTGAATTTGTGCTGTATTTAGAGATTTCTACCCTCCTATTGAGCCATAAGGTGTGTTATCTGATGCTGGGGAGAAATGCACAGACATACACACTCCCAGCCTCCTTACACACATTTAGCGAAAGTAACGTAAAGGTGAAGCTTGTTTGCTAAGCGGTGCAGTGCCTTGTCTAATCTAATTTTTGACCAAATCTCTTTTTTTTATGCATTTATGTTTTTTTCTGCTAAAAAGATCATGTTTAAACATTTTCTTTTCCATTATTTGCTGCAGTCCTGTATGTGTGTATATTTTTGCAATCTATTGAAGGCTTGTATCTTTTGATTAACCAGAGATGCTTTTGGCTAAGCATAAACCAGAGCAGATTTACCTAAAGATTGAATTTTAAAATGCTTTTTCATTGACCATGGCTATTATTATACTCAAGGGTGCATTTGTAACCCTTCCTGGCCCAGATTAGTCTCATTGATTCTACCTTAAAATGCACTGCTGATTGCTGTAAATGAAAGAAATGAAAAAATCAATCTGACTTTGGCGACTGTAATATTGTGTAATTTACCACTTATTCTTGCCTACTTTCCTTTCAAAGAACCAACAATCTAACAGAACACTTGTACATTAATGCAGATTTAATTCAATACCTGAGCATACAAAAGACTTTTTAAGGCTCCAATTTCCAAGAATACTTAGTTGATACTTCAAATAGAACTAATAGGGTCCACAGGGATGGACCCGGCACTGGGGTTGTAGTAGTAACACTCCTATGTCCCTTTTCATGAAGTTCCAGTCTTGGTATCACTGTGGTGGTGAACTCCAGGGAGCCTGAAGAGCTTTAAGCTTTTATTTTAATGGCTGATCTCACACATGCACTCTGAGGTACGGGTCTTCTTCTTGAAGCCTCCCGAAGTAGGGTGGCTGTTTCTATGTCAGTAATGCATGTTAGCAGGGTCTCCCGTTCGGACCTCTGACCTCGTCATTTTGGCACTTTGACAAAAAGGCACTTTAGTATTGCTGTTGGGGGAATGAATGTTTTCGAAAATCATCCCAAACAAAATGTTCTAAAGTCATCCTGTACATGTTTTGGAAAACAGTGTTCCTCTTTTTTATTTGGGCATGTCCCTAACTGCAAAACGACCTTAGAGATATATTGGATTGCATGAGTAACCACTTCAGCTCTTGTTGTTAGATTTTTGTCTTATTTTTTTTCAAATTTACTTCCACCCACTACCAAGGTCTCCTTCTATTACACAGTACTGCCATTTCTGGCAGGACACCTGAGGTGCCTGCAGAGTCTTTGGACGGTTCATCATGCTTGGAGGAGAACACTGAGAGCCAATACTATTATGCCAGCTAACTGAAGCCAAATGTGAGGTCAGTTGTGCCGCCTTGGCCTCTTTTCCTGAAGATAGAGCCATCACTTATACAGCTGCACTACCTGGCAGCCCCTAAAGATCTGCACTTTTGAGAGAAAAATAAAATTGAAGATATGACAGTAGTCAAGAAACAAGCACAGGCGTCAGAAGCATTTTTATTGTCAGGGGGACCCTCTGTTGGGGGTCTGAAACCGAAATGGGGGACACGGGCGCGGGGGAGTAGGGGCACGCATCTCAAGCCTGAGACCAGGGGCTGTACTGGCTCAGACTGCCGGGTTCACTCCTAAATGATTTGCATTGAGGTGATATATTAGACTTGTAGATTTTCTCAGATGAAACAAAAATACCTTATTGTATTGCAGAGAATGATACTTCTACCAACTGTTCCATCTGTACATTTCTAACTTTCCACTCACTGGACAAAGCAGCCCGTTCTCATCTGCGTCCTTTATTTTACAGAGCTCCTGTGGCCAGAATGGGGCCATGTGCTCAAAGTCACCACGGCAGGTGATTCATCAGCGTTAAATCTGTGATTAATTGATCAAAATTATTGCTCACTTGTTCCTGATTGAAAATTCTAAACACTTGATTGTTCTTGCATTTAAATAGTGTTGGCATTATACGAACAACACAACTAATGATTAACAGTTCATAAATAATAATAATGACTGGTAATTCTGCAAGCCTGCGTCAGCGCAGTTTATATCCTGCTTTAAACAGAGAGCAGGGCTTGTTCTGAGCTGCTCTGTATAAACAGGCCTTAAACTTCTCACTCAAGAGAGGCCCTCAGAACCAGAGTCCTCAGGGCAAAGAGCCTGCATGAACCTGCATTTATTAAAACTTTCTGGGGCTCATTTGCATACACAGAAATGGGTTAGTTGGAGATTTATTGAGTTCAGCACAGTGGGAGGTAAGGGGTCTAAGTGCTCCTCTGAATTCTGTGCATGCTCAAACTCTTGACGTACCTACTTAATTATAGTCATTTGAACTCACTCACAGACATATACACACACATAGCCCCCCATCCCCACACACACGCACACACACACACATATGCATACATCTATGCAAGCCCTTTTCTACAGACTCCAGTGTGCTGTAGGTTATGTTCAGGGCAGGAGAACCCATCCACAGCCCTGGTCCAGAGGTCAGCCCAGTTTACTGAGTTCACTGCTCTGACACACCTGAATTACCCCATTAGCTAATGATCATGTTGAGTAGATGTTTTAGAGTGGGGCTCCCCCGTATAAACAGGTGGATATAAATATATTAAAGGTATGCTTATATAAGCTATATTAGATTTTAACTGAATTATATATGAATTATACTGCAGAGAGTGGAAATGCAGGTTGGGAGATGTGAGTATGAGAGGGAACTTGTTGGTAATGAACTGAAAGATGACTCTAATGTGGGTGTTCTCAACATTTTACCACTCATGGCCCACACAACTAACCATAAAAGCTGAGGTCAACCCGAAGATTTTACTGATACTGTCTTTTAAAAAGCAAACAAGTCTTAAACAATACTCAATGTATCCTATCGAATGTTGTTGATAAAACTATAATTGTATATAATAAACACAAGGCTTATATGCTGTGTGGCAACCTAGTGCTAAATGTCAGGCTGAAGAGGTCTGACACGCTTAGATACTCCAAAAGGCCATGAAATCTGTTTAAAATGTTTACAGTGACAAAAGCATTCAACACAGGGATAACAACTCGTTTTTAGTTCCCTCGCATGTGAGGCCTAATGCTCAGCTGCATTTTCTTTGTTTCACTTGGTTTACTCAGCCTGAGACACAGGTACCACTTTAGTTGTAAAAGAGCCTGACTCGGGACCTACTTTTGAGAAACCCTGTTTTGTACTGTTTATAATTTGATACGATAGATGAACTCATGGCTGCTGGAATCTTCTTTTAAAATATGGAGAACCCAGCGCTCTACCTCTCGGCTGTTGTCGGTGGGGGAAGGGGGGAGGGGTGAAAGTAATGGTTTTGAAAAGTGCTGTAATGATTCTGGCACCCATGGATGAACATGTGAATCAGAATCAGGAAACTTTCTGATCATGGAGCAAATTGCTTATGCTACGACTGCACACTGAGTCACAAATTCAGGAAATAAATAGAAAAAAAATAGAGAAACATAAAGCTCTCCTGAAGGTACTCTATATTCTATGCTTTATACACAATGCTGTGGTCACTATGTTACACACTATATGCTCAATAAGAAAGGTGAGACAAATAGTGGTTTGGAGTTGTTCATTATACTGAGTCCATTATTAAAGGTAACAGTGACAACTGCTGTGATACTGTGTGTGATAAGCCTAATATTATAATGAAGACTTCGCACCAAAACAGCTCTGTTCCATCAAGACATGGACCTCACAAGACCTCTGAAGGTGCTGTGGTTTCTACAGCAAGACAGTATTAAAATATCCATTAAGTCCTGAAATCTCCATGGGTCAGACTTGTTTATGTAGCACGTCTCACAGATCCGCAATCAGATTGAGATCTGGGAAATTTGAAGGGCAAGTCAACACCTTGAACTCCTTGTCATGTTCCTCAAACCTTTCTTAGGCTGTGTTCCATGTTTGTAGTGCACACATTAACCTGAAGGGGTCTATGAGTTGCTCTAATGTTATGAATAGCCATGTTCAAATGAGAGGTCTTGTTCTATTTAAACACAATAATTATTTATGTGTTTCCTCTACAGAAAACACACATAAATAAGACACTTCTCTGCAGCATTTAAAGTACAATTTCTATTGATTTGCTGAGCAAATTGGAAAAAACATACCTTATGCACAGTCATTAAAATGCATGTCACTTCATACATTTTGCCCAGAACGGCATATTTACCCTTTGCATTGTGTGAAATTTTATGCCCAAAGTTACCAGCTGAATGTGGAGGACTGGTTACGTTCAAATAGACAGCTATGCCTCATACGTGTGTTTGTCCAACAAACAAACAGATCTATCCGATGCTATATCCGGCAGAGTGGAAAAGCATAATTTTAGCCTAAGGAGGCCTTTGCCAAGACATAGTTCGGAGCATGCAATCTGTGGACGCAGCTTTCCCTTGGATGAACCATATGGCCGCTGTGGGACTGACTCCTCACTAGAAAACTGGGTCATCGAGCAGCACCGCAATGAAGTAACAGATGCAGAATGAATGTACATATCCATCGGTGGACTACAGCATAATTCAGATACATCTGTATATTTAAGCCTGTTCTGACTGACACACACTGACTGTTTTTGAAATTTGATAGAAATATATAGAAAATATGTCAATAGTCATGGTTTTACATATTTCTACTACAAACAACAGTGTAGCCTTTGGCTGCTAAATTCAAGCAAATGCAATGATTTCAGTGCAATTCCATGCTGTTTCCATTCAAAACTGTCACACACTCCAGGTCACCTGCAGTCGAAGGCCACCGGAAATGACTGCACGTGGAAAAAGGGTGGAAACAGGTGTTAGTACTCGCACAGACATTGAAGTGAAATGCTTCAATCCTTACGTGTCCCTATTCCCTCATTCTCCAGTACTGTGAGTAGTAAAAGCTCAGAGGTGCTCTCCTCATCTCTACCTGTGTGTGCGAATGAGAACGAGAACCCATTTAGTGCGGGTCTCAACTCTTCCCTGAGCGTTCTCAGAGTAAGCAGCGCGGTTCCCCTGCTCCCTCGTATCTTCCACATTGGGGTTTTTCCGCCACGCAACACGGTTGTGTCTTTGTGTGTCTTGGTCCTACATTCCTGTATCAGTGTGACAAAAACACATTATTTTAATGTTCTGCAATGTTTTAACATTAAAGTAGCCATTTTTAATTTCCATGGAAGGAAAATGATCAGGTATCTAAAACTGCACAAATAGTATAAATAGAAATGGATAGTAAAAGGTAAATGTAGACAAAAGACAATTTAAGATGGTAAAATTACTCCCAAATAACACTTTGACTTCTATATTTGCGAAGAGAGACGTTTTTTCACTCTTTCCTATTTCAGTCCATCCAACTGAGTTGCTTACTCTAATTTTTGGCTTTACCTTCATTCTGTTGTGCTGTTTTAGTTGCTGAACTGCTTTAGCATTGCTCTCTTCTCTCACTTTGGAAATCCTGCATTCATTTTAGTCCAGTAAGGATCCAAGAAAAGAGAAGAATCGAGCCAAACACACTTTGGCGTGATTGTGGGTGTAGAATGTGCAACAAAGTTCTGCTGCAGTTCTAGCTGTTTTCTACCTGAGTCATTATTTTGTGGCAGTCGCAGTCCTTTCACTGGATGATGGTTTTATATGCTGATCTGCTAGCCAGACACAAGCAGGCTCATTGGAACACAGCCTGGAGGTTGGACTGCGTTGTTACCATCAAGCCTCATAATAAGAGATGAATTGGAACGTACACAGAGACATGATGAAAGATTACAGGGCTGTTAATCATAGTGGTAATGTGCTGCCGTATCTCGCTCAGGTTAATGGAATCCATATGCTCTTGTGCCATGGCAAGCATCGCTGAGTGGAGATGTTTCATGATTCAGTGAGTTCAAATTATAAATATTAAGGCTTCGCTGAGTGTGAAGCACCAAGCCTCTAATCTGATGCGAAGTGTCGTTGGACCACCAGAACGCCTTTATGTAAACCTGATCAACTACTTCACTTCATATGTTTGATTGACAAGGTTGCCTACTGGATTAATAAATCAAAGGCAAAGGCTTGTGCTTGTTTCATCAGGAATGGTACATTTTATTTACAAAGCACCTCTTTAACTCATTGCTGCATGGTATCGCCACAAGACAACAAGGACTTACTTATCCTAACCCAAACCCTAACCCTATCCCTAACTTCAATATTAAAAGGCCTTCTTCTGGTCTTTTACACATAGACACACACACACACACACACACACACACACACACACACACGCACACAGACATGACACATGGTGAGCTGTAGCATTGGAAGCACTCTTAAGTTGTATGTGTATAATTCAATAATGACACACAAATACACACCATGTATGCGTTCACAGCTGCTGATACCAAAAAGTAACCTTGAACACATCAAGCCCAGGGGCGATTTAGCATCTCCAGTTTGCCTGATGTGCAGGGATGAAAAGGGAGGTCCCTGTGGAAACCAATGTAGACAGTGCAGAGAGCATACAAACTCCATACAGTAAAACTCTCAGCCGTCCGGCCTGGAATCAAACCCAGGATCTTCTTGCTTCTCGACAAAGGCACTCCAAAAGAGGCTGTAATAACTTCTTCATGGATTAAACTAATTTAGATGCTAAAGGTTCATTTAAAATAATAAAATATAATTGTTGCCATTCGGCAACATCACATAACAATGAACCTGCCCTCCAATTAAATAAACTAAGTACACAGTTGACTCCCCCCTGTTCACAGTTGTGCACGGCTGTATTTTCAGACTTCCAAAACATAAAAAATGTTCATTTTGACAAATCTTCTTTCTCCATTTTCTTTCCTTTTTCGTTTTTTGCCTCATTTGAAAACACCAGCTGCCCTTCACACTCCTTATATTTAAATATGAGCAACCAGACATCTTTGAATAAAGCCTTTTAACACCGAAGTACTTAAAAGAAATTTTACAACTCACCTGTTACTTTTTTTGGTGGATATGAGGTTCTTGGCAGTGGTCATCAGGTCGTCATGAACATGACTATATGCCCCCCTACATTTAAGTATGCCCTATTAAATAAAAAAAGAAAAAAGAAGAAAAAAAGTCTATTTCTTAAATCTTGCAGATATCGTATGGGTGCTTTGCTGAATACAAGACTGCAATAAAAGAAAAAAACAAAATAAATAAGCAGCCTAATCAGATAAAAAGAGAAGAGAAAATTGAACTGTAAAAGACAGTCTCCTTTTGAAATCTTGGCTATTTGTTGAAATATATGGGTAATCTACAAATCTCATATGTGAAGAAAGAAGTGTTTTTCCCAGTGCGTTTAATGCCATTTACCCAGTTTAACCTGCAGGTGGCGCTGTCTCTATGTGCTGACCAGAATACCTGCTCTGCTACAGGATTTAAATGATAAATGATGTAAAAAGATAGGGAAGGGTGTGTGTGTGTGTGTGTGTGTGTGTGTGTGTGTGCCTGCGTGCGTGTGTGTGCGCGCGTGTGCGTGTGTTTTTGTAAGAGAGAGAAAGTGTAAAGGCAGTGGATTACTGTTAAGTTTTGTTGTCAGTTGTCTTTAACCAGGTTCCACCCTGAAGAATTATTTGTGAATGACCTTCTCTATTTCTGCGCAAAAACACAGGGACGAATATTATGATCAATTCATTTTGGATGTGTTTTCTGTTCTAAGCCTGTTACTAGCGGTGTGTGTATGTTTGTGTGTATTTATCACAAATACACCACAAATACTCCACTTCTGGTACAAACTAAAAGACCAAAAAGACGATTGCAGTTAGATTACAGCTATGTTAAGGTCAGGGTTAGATTTAGATGTAGGTGTCATATTACTGTCCTACGGTCTTACACATCAATGGAATGTGCTCACAACTGTAGTAATACGAACATGAGCCTGTGCATATATGTATGTCTTTGTGAGGAGCAAACGTCCTCATAATGATGAGAATATTGCTGTAGCTAGCTGTCTCTATTCAGCAGAGACAGTTTGTTTGTGTGTGTGTGTGTGTGTGTGTGTGTGTGTGTGTGTGTGTGTGTGTGTGTGTGTGTGTGTGTGTGT
>JBBJLR010014384.1:0-13519 GCA_037577145.1 Brachypetersius gabonensis
AGACAGACAGACAGACAGACAGACAGACAGACAGACAGACAGACAGACAGACAGACAGATTAAGACAGAGCTGTATCTGTGTACAGTAAGCACAGTTCCAGAACAGTCTGGAGGGAGTGTTGGGCTACATTCTCTGCTACTAAGCTTGATGTTAATAGATGAATTCCCAAAACAAAACTCGAAATAGGTTCAGAAAAGTCTGAATTTTCTGGAATTAAGCTAAAACTTAGAGTGCGTAGTGAGAGACGAAATGAAAAAAGGTTTCCACTTCAAATTAAAAGTCCCCTTTGGATCACATGCCATGGCGGCGAGTATGTTCTGGAAGCAGGAAAAACTGGTGAGTGAAGGGATCTGAGCTCTGACGACCGGGCTAGAACATCTCTAACCCAGCAGGTCTTGTTAGCCCCTCTGCTCCTGTAATGCCTCTGAATGTTTCTCCTCTAAGTTCAGCTTTTAATGCTAATGAACGACTAAAGTTCACTGATAAATCATTGAGCAACACAGAAGATTCATTTTTGACTCTGAGGTGAAGATTTCAGTTTAGATGATGCAAAAAAAAAAAAAAAAAAATGTACAGAGCTCTATATATCTACAACACAGATAAAATCTCAAAGCCCTCTTAACAAGTTAATACCCCCCATAAGAGTTCTACATTCAGAAAAAAGGTCCAGTCATATGAGTGGGCGTGTACCAAGTGTAAGCCCCATCCTCCCCACTCTCAGAGTCTGTTTATACAAGCGAGGATAAATGAGTGTCTTTGAGGAGATTAAATGTTCAGAATTTTATGTTTTAAAACGACACTATAATTAGCATTAGATTCTGAATTAAATCTAGCTATTTATATCAAACCCACCAGAAAAATTAAAACTTTGAAAGAAGCTTCAACACTGAAAGAACCAAATGCTGCATCATGTAATCAGGATTCTGAGGTCTGGCAGTGGAGCTCGGGCGCGATTCTGGGCTTGAATGGTAGGTGCTCTCTGTTTAGAGCTCTAAAATCACTAAGAGCCAACAGCTGCATGCATGATTCATTAGGGCAGCGGCGTAGGCACTCACTCAGTCCACTCAGTCTCCAAAATGCTGAAGCTCCTCTACCACGGGGTCGGCGAGCGTGGGGGACAGAAAAACACACTTTCAAAACACCCTCCACCTCACACACCTGAAGGTCCAGTTTCAGAATGGAGGATGAAGAAGCATGACTGGGGTCCAAGTGAATAACAACCAGTTAACGCTGTAGGATTTAGTTCTGACCCAGATGGAAGATGACGCTCGTTAAAAAGTCGCGTTGATTTCTTTGGTGGCGTCTCCTAAACAGTGATCCGACATCCTACTCACCATCACACTCACCTTCACACACTCCATCATACACACTGCCATGTCGCAAATGTTTTGCTAAGAAAGCGCTACCAGATCATTTCAGTGAGAGACATGGTGGCAAACCAGCCAACAAGTGTGATCCACTTCTCCACAACTGCAGATCTGTGGTGTGAACCTTCTCAGTTTAACAGTTTATTACATCCACAAATGGGAGTTCGTGCCTTCAAACGTGCTTTTCCTCGGATGATCATACATGCACAGGGGCTGAAAGATGCTCTCATGTCATGGAACTTGTCAGAAACTAGCCTAGTGTGAATCATAACTGAGAGTGGGACGAATATAGTCGCGGTGTTTTAGCCACCGGTTGCACGTTGTCGTTGATGAGTATTTGTTTGCCTCCCCTCAATAATAATGATTTTTATTATTATAGTTTTATTAACAGTAAACACATCACTAAAACAGCTTCATAATTTGTCACAGGCATATAAAAACTTTACGAATGTCATTATTTTGACATTAAATTAAACATTTGAGACAGTATTTTATTTTTTCATGCAAATATGTAAAGCATATATTGCCAGAAAATATATGGCAACACAATCATATACACCATCATGCATCGACACACCTTTACACACGTCATACATCTACAGACATGTCTTGTCACAGTTTATTAGATCCAAGTCACACAGTGTGATTCAAAACAATATTATTATAGAAGTCACACAGTTTGGGACACATCTGTTTTTCAGGGTTTGGGCCCCTTACCTCCACGGAAGGACAATCTTCAGTAGACCAAGACATTTTGGACAATGACTTGCTTGCAACTTGGTACACTGTGACTGTGACTGTGTCCCAGAGCACAAAGCAAGCTCCATAAAGTCATGATTGGATGAGTTTAGTTTGGAAGACCTTGACTGTCCACACAGAATCCTGAGCTCAACCCCATCCAGCACCTTTGGGATGAACTGGAACGGAGATTGTGAGTCAGACCTTCTCATTCAACATCAGTGTCTGACCTCATAAAATTTCTACAGACTGAATGAAAACTCCAAAATCTTGTTGAAAGCCCTCCAAGAAGAGTGAAAGCTCTTATAGCTGCAAAGGGGGACAGAGTCCATGTTAAAGTCTACAGATTTGAATGTAATGTAATCACAGAAAATAGTCCAAACAGTATATACTTCGTATATAGAAGGAATATGTGGTGACCTGGCATAAAACAACAGTCCAAAATCTTATTTTTTACAGGTAAACATGATGCCTTTGGCCTGTGACCATGTTAGCATTATTGAGCCAAATACTAATTAAAGCTGAAACCCCACCAGTTAGCATGATTACACAGTTTCTATAGGACTGCAGATCTATACATGGACAAAAGGTTTGTTTTCATAGCAAAAACCAGGAGACCCCCTGCGTTTGGGACATGTACAATTTAACTTTAGCCAAACTAATGCTCATAAATATACAAAATGTGTCACACTATCTGGTTAATTGTTCATCCATTCAGTGTTCATACTGCAAGACGCACAGACCTGTTAAAGCACAACAGCGGTCAGGAAACTGTGGCTGCACAACCTGCTTACTCAATAATTACCCACAATACTTCACGTGCATCCCGCGGCACAAAAACCCGACGGGCCAACAGAAAAGCAATTTCAGAAGCAAAATGTGTCCCAGCTCTCTACCAAGATGAGAATCAGTCACAGTTCAGAAACCTGTAACTGCACACTTCCTCTCCAAAACGCTTCCCTTTCCTGAAAAAGTGACCGCTCAGTGCCATGGTCTGAACATTTATGACTGACCTCAGCTCTGCGATGGCCTTGCAAATGCCTACCAAGAGCCATGTCAGTCTGTTGCGGTGGAAGTTGTTAAGGGTTAGATAGAAAGTCTAATAAGTCCTTAAAAAACATTAGGACAGCAGAACTACTAGCTCAATAAATAACGCTGTCCGATAAGGTTCTGTGAAGTGTGTCAAAAAAGAACCGCCTTAAATGAGGGTTCTTTGGTGGGACAAGTCACGCCAAGATGGTGTGGAGCTTAAAGAAACGGTTGTAAAAGAAACGGTCCAACAGGTTGTGTTTCATACACAAAACTGTCCAAAGTCCCTCTCATGTGACCATTTCCCAAATTCCCTCTATGCTCAGGAAACTTTCACTATGACTTATATACAAATTAACCTGGTTCTAATTGGCTGCCCTGCATTGCGCCTCTTTCAGAAAGTAGCCTGAGCATTAATGGCTGGGGCTTAACAACTACTCTTTGCTCCTCATTCAAAAAGGAGTGACATCTTATAAATCATGATGTGAAGTTTAAAGAAAGGCTGCCGAGAAGGAAACTGAAATTTAAATTCTAAAGGAGTTCTATGATAGACAATGAACCATCATCCCACTTATACACACCGAACCCGTCCAAACTATACAGAAGCAAAAGGCAAAAAATGAAGCGTGTCACTTTATTTCTGCTTTCCCTTCACATCAAAATAGAAAACGCTTTTCACAGTTCCTGTAGTGAACTTCTGTCCTGAAACAGAAGCTCTCAGCTCAATTTCGTATTTAGCAAGCAGTTTTCACAAGCCTCTGAACCACGCCCCACCTCACGCCCTGCCTCGAGTCACTTAAACTTCCTGTCCTGGGTGGGCCCGAGGAGAAAAAGCCTCTTGCTGATGGTGTAGCAACAACAGTAACGGGTTAGACGGCTACAGATAAGTGCAGACAATTAAAACAGAAAAGAAAAGACCAGCCAAATGAACTACTCAGCTGATGGTACATTTTAGGTACTACAGACTAACACAACACTCTAATGCCATCCAGAACCTACAGAAAAAAACACCTTTACTACCTCAGCCAGAAGTACTCAAAAGACACAAATATCATTACCTGTAGCACGCGTTATAACTACTACTTAATAAAGCTACTGTTCTGTCATTGGCTGAGTGAGAAGTGGGGGTAAGTGGGAGACATTGTATGACTGGTTAGTGTCACTGTGCCCCATCCACTAATGCAGTGACATCAGAAGGTGTTTTAGAGGCAGGGCCGAAATCGTTATATATTATACGATTCTTACTGATACAATGCGATAAAAGGTGAACATGGTCAGTTCTGAGGTTAAACTATTGTATTTTTATAGGCTAAGTCATGAAAATAGAAATAAAAACGAGAGTCTATAAACCAGATCATTAAAGTATATAGTGACCATTAAGGGTGTACTCACACTAGGCACTTTAAACCGTGCCCGAGTGCGTTTGACCACCAAAGCGTGGTTGGTTTGACTCGTGTGAGACTCTGTGCCCGGGTGCGATTCGTTTAGCCGTCCCTGGTCCGCTCGGAAGAGGTGAGCCAGAGCACGGTTCAGTTGGACTCCGGCGCGGTTCGCATGCAGTGTGAGCACTAACTGTGCTGGAGCACGGATCAGGATGCGTCGCGTCACGTGTTTGCAGCGCTCCAAAACCATTTTTCGTGCCACAAAGCAATAGACCTGTTTAGCAACAGGCTGTAAGAGGGCTGTGGACCACCGCGGACCAAACAACTGAAAATTACTACCAAAAATTGACTCCACTACCACTACCAAAAATTGACTCCAAATTGACTCCACTGCGTTCAGCGAGAGAGCGCCGCTCTTCCCGTTTATCCTGAAACCGTCACACCATAATGACGTAAACGTGCTCCGGCACGAACGCTGAAACCCTATGTGAGTGCAGGCCAGAGGGTGAGTGGGGAGAGAGTGGGGACAATCGTACTCGGGCCCGGTTCACGGCAACCGTGCCTAGTGTGAGTACACCCCAAGTCATACGTGAACACAGCAAACAACGTGAACAGCACAGAACTCCTCCTCTGCTTTTAACCCATTTAACCCATTCACCAAGTGAAGCAGTGGGCAGCCAGGAACACAGTGCCTGGGGAGCAGTGGTTCTTATGGAGTCCAGACCTCAACAGGCTTCACAGCTGTTTTGGTGGCACAATAATGTTCAGCTGGTTTTACTGTTATGGCTGATCTGTGTATAAAGAAACAGTCCAACAGCTTGTGTTTCATACACAAAACTGACCCAAGTCCCACTCATGTGACCATTTCCTGACTTCCCTTTATGCCTTGGAAACTTTCACTGTGACTTCCTTACAAATTAACCCGGTTCTAAGTGCCTGCCCTGCATTGCACCTCTTTCAGAAAGTAGCCTGAGAAGAAACACTTCTTATAACTTCATCATTAGTGGGTGGAGCTTAACAGCTACAGGCTTAAGCCCAGACTACTTTTTGCTCCTCATTCAAAAAGAAGTAACTGAAACACGTCTTATAAATAATGATGTGGAGTTTAAAGAAAGACTGCAGAGAAGAAACCTTAAATTCAAGTTTAAGTGAGTTTTATGACCGGCAATAAACCATCATCCCACTAATACACACAGAACCAGTCCAAACTATATAGAAGCACAGACATCCAGAGGTTCTTATGGAGTTCAGACCTCAAAAGGCTTCACAGCTGTTTTGGCGGCACAATATTATTCAGCTGGTTTTACTGTTATGGCTAATCTGTGTATATGAATAGCAGAATCAGAAATAATATGATACATGTTTCAAATTAGGTTTTACCAAATTCATTTTAACACCCTTAACCATGGATAAGCACTAACAAATGGTAGGGACTTCAGGGGACAAATTTGGCAATAAAAGATGCAATAAATTCTAAATGAATCAGTTATAGAATCATAAACTTCCTGATAACATGTACACTTGCATGGTCGATTATATTGCTGTCTCCTGTTTTTGTAACTAACTTTAAGAGTGTAACGTCTAGAACACGCCTGTGTAACTGGGGTTACAAAACAGTGGGGATTTTTAATGAATCATACATGAGCAAGCAGCAGTTTGGTTTCCTGTTGGTTTTTTTTTTGGTGTATCATCATCAATGCAGAGTCTTATCTAACGCAAAAGAGCTGACCAGCACAGCCTCATGCTGCCGGGACACAGCCCACTGATCTCAGAACAGACGACCCAGTCATTGTTTACTCTCTAATCTCCTCCAATTTCATTAAAGAGGCCCTTACGCTACATTTAATTTTGTTCCTTATAATGTCTGTGTGTGTTTTATGCAAAAAAGGAAACTTGTCACAGTGACTTATATGAATCCTGTTCAAACTGGCTGCCCGGCATTCAAAAAGTAATTCGGGATGCAACACTTCTTAGAAATTCGTCATGGGTGGGAGGAGCTTAATGGCTGTATGCATGGATTGACTGTTGTGATGTCACAAAAACAACCAAATATAGGCTGTGCAGATTTTGTAGAAAACAGTGTGTTTCAAAACTTTAGCAACGTATTTCAAAGTTGTGATAAAACATGGGCCCTGTAATCGTCTTCTGTCTGACACCATCTCAATAGCCGACACAACGCCGCAGCACAAAGAATAAAATAAAAACATTTAACAGCTCTGGCAGTTTTTAACTAGTGCCACACAATATATCATCTGTTAATCATTATCACAATATCGGTCTCTGCAGAACTGATGTTACAGACTGCAGTATAGAAATAAGCTTCGAACAGGTTCTCCTGATTCTGACAGGGTGACCAATCACAGCTCCTGTTGATTTACTGGGTGTTCTGATGAATCAAAATCTTCATGTAATCAATAAACAAAAGCTTAATTTATAACCGTTAAGGGTGCTGGTGAATCAGTCCATGCTTGGGACGGAGCTAGCCAGAAAAAGGAGATATATTAAAATATGCTGGTGTCTGTGGCGTCACAAAACATATGTTTGTAGTTTATTTTCCATATATGGACAGCATGGGTGGGGATGTAACATTTGAAACAATGTTTACAGAATTTAAGTCTTTTTTTATTCCAGAAAAGTGATGATCTGGGCTCTTTAATTTCTTTCTTGTCTGTATTGTGCAGATCTATTCTGAGGCAAACTCTGAGGTTTCCTGACCTGACATAAAAACTGCAGGCAACTTTAAATGCACTAACTCAATATCTTGACCTTGAATCTTCACCCCAACCAAAAAGAGAAAAATTGCAGTCCCTGCAGAATGTAGGGGGGGGGGGGGGTTGAAGAGATGGTGAAGGGGGGCAGTGGCTGAGGAAAAAGTGGCCCATTCAAGCAAAGCCTTTCACACACATGACCATATATGACAAGCTGTGGGGTCATGGGGAAGCAGGAGTTCAGCACAACTGCTGTTCTCATCAGACACAGTGGACCTCACAGGCCTGCAGTAAATCTATAACATCCTGCACAGACATACAGGACATACAGAAATAAAGGATAAACAGACATCTAGGATATACAGAATGTTCTGAGATGTATAAAGTTATAAAGCAACCAGGGGCTGTGGGAGCTCCCGGTGACTCAGTGATGTCCGGTTTAAGATGCAGGCAGGCAGGCAGGGAGGCTGAGAGATGAAATTCCTTTTTAAACCAGTGATAACCCAGACAGCAGGAGAGATGTAGGTAGGGACTCACCGAGTGGTTCACTCCCCACATCAGCACGCTCAGCAGCGGGTCGCTGGCTCGGAACAGCTTCACCTTCTGGGCCACGAAGTGTTTCTTCTTGGTCTTGGTTTTGCTGGCGATGGAGGCTGCGATGCTGCCAGCCGCGGCCATCCTCCCTGGGGTTCTGGGTCCGGTTCTTCTGCTGCTGTTGTTAATCCAGAAACAAATGAAGAGTCACAGCGCCAGGAATGCCAGGGAGCTCTGAGTGCCCTCTCAGAGACTGGCACAGGGCATCGCCGGGCACGGCTAACTCAGCACCTCAGTCCTGGTTCTGTGGCCCGTCCGAACACCAGCGATCCAACACTCACCCGCAGAGAACTGGCATCAAACCGGGCATAAACCCGAACCCGGCTATAGACCAGACCCAACAAACCAAACCCAACACACCGCAACACAGAACCAACACACCTAAAGCCTAGACATCTAAACCATAACAAACCCAACACAAACCCGAAAACCTAAACCCAAAGCACAAAATTCTAAGACACCCCAATACACACACCCTACACACCCAGACCCAGTGGACACTACCCCCCCAGGGTCCGGCCCCAGTCTGCCATGTGAGCCGGGTTAATGCAGGAGAGTGGGCCGTGTCTGAGCAGTGTCTGGTCTGGGCTGTAGCAGGTTCTGAGCAGTGTCTGAGGTTCGGTTCAGGCGGTCTCCGGACCGTTAGCACGCAGGCTAACCGGACTTCTGACAGGCTAACAGGCTAACGGGCTAGCGGGCCCGGACGGGCTGAGTTCTGTGTAAAAGCGCGGCGGGGCGGCTGCCCGGACTCACGCGGCCCGTGTATGGTGAACCGGCCCCGCGGAGAGGCCGAGGAGAAGAAACCAAGTGACTAACACCCCTAACCTCCAGAACCGGAGAGTAAACCCGCCCGCCTCACACAGCTCCAGCGCTAACCTGGGGATCCGGCCCCGCACTGCTGCCCCCTGAAGGCCGCGGGCAGGAACTGAACACCACCAGAGCTGAAGGGAGACACTGCTGTGAAGTTTTGATCCCCTCTATTTCTCCATATTTCACTTCCAGAGATCCAGACCTTTTATTATTATTGTGGTCTTGAGCAACAGTTCTCCAGGCTTCCTGAAGGAGACTACACACACACACACACACACGTGCGCGCGCGCACTCACAAACACACACACACAGGCCCAGATCTAAGACCTTTTTTTTAATTGCCCATGTCATGTAAAAAACGTTGTTCACACTGCACACTGTAAACAAAGGGTTTGGCGTAGTATGTAAACAGTGGTCATATACAATTAAATAATGAATTACTACTGATCTATGCATATAAAATCACACAAAACCTCCCATTTAGAAATCAGAGAATAAAACTTCACAAAAAAACCCTACAGGCCACAGGCGGTACCGCAGCCATGGTTGGCCCGGTTTCCTAGCAACCAGAGAAACCAAACAAGAGCCTGGATCCCAGCAGCTTGAACCCGCACCCTGCACCGGTGCCCACATCCTCCACACAAAACTTCAGGGCTCAAAGGTACCCTCACCCTCCGCACTCTAACTGGAAAAGTACAGGGTTTTACTGCAGATATAGGGTGGTAGTAGGCTAGTGAGTAAATCTCTTGCCTATGTGTGTGTGTACGGTCGTAGTGGCCTAGTGAGTAAAACACTTGCTTTGTGTGTGTGTGTGTGTGTGTGGCCTTGTGCGTAAAACACTTGTCTGTGAACCCAATGACTACGAAGTTCAAATTCCCGTTTTAAGACTGTCTCTGTAACTAATGATTGTAAGACTGTTCCTAATGACTGTAAGACTGTCCCTGTAGCTAATGACTGTAAGTCACTCTGGAAAAATGCTGGAATTTAAACCTAAAGCTGAGTTTAATCAGTGAGTGTGAGCCAAACTTCAGCACAGGTCCAGCTGAGGCTCCTCACATGAGGGAAACTTTTTTTTTTGCATAAAAAGTCTGTGTTAACCACATAGATGCTGTTTTTTAACAGAATGGGGAAAAAGGTGAAGAAAGAAGCTGAACCGCCTCCAAAAGATGTAGTGAGTTGTTTTTTCAACAACACGTTTAAGCTGAGCTTTAAACTCCGCACTTCGTCTTCCCTACTTTTATTTTAATATTTTTAGTTCACTGCCTGCTGAAGAACACACAAGAACTTCTGTATATATGTTTACATGTTTACATGTCTACCTGTGGGATGAATTCATATATTAATATACTGGCGTCATTTTGGGGCAGCTGGTGGCCTAGTGGTTAAGGCATTCGCCCTGTGATCAGAAAGTCCAGGTTTGATTCCCAAGACCACCTGGCACCTCTGAGGTATCCTGAGCAAGGTACCGTCCCCACACACTGCTCCCCGGGCGCCGTGTTCATGGCTGCCCCCTGCTTCACTTGGTGAAGGGGTTAAATGCAGAGGAAGAATTTCGTGCTGTTCACACTGTGTGCTGTGGTGTGTTCACATATGACCGAATGATCACTTTCACTGTAGCCCACCGTTGGTTGAAATATGCCAAATAATGACATAATCTGTGTTTATTTTTACATATATATTTTTACACATTACATATACATTAGCCCACAGTTTCACATAGTTTTCTTTATGCGTATAAATATTATTCATAATGTTCTGTATTGATCATGTTTGATCATGTCAGTCATGATCTAGTTTGTCCTAAAGTTTGTATTTTTAATTGTAATGGTTTTGCCTGTATTTACTGTGCAAAGGTTTTGAGCCACCCCTCATTTCTTTATATTTTGAATTTCTTTATTTAACCCATTCTCCAAGTGAGCAGCAGGCAGCCAGGAACACAGCACCCAGGGAGCAGTGAGGGGGGACAGTACCTTACTTAAACATACCTCCCTGGTGCCACTAGCAGTTTTTTTATTTGAACCCACAGCTTCCTGATCACAGGGCGAATACCCTAATCACTAGGCCATCAGCTGCCTCTTTGCACTGTCTGTCTTAAACAGAAACATTCCTCTGAAACTCTGGAAATGAGTCTTTGAAAGCCCTTCAGGAAGCCTGGAGAACTGTTCCTCAAGACCACATTAAAATACAAAAAAAGTCTGGTTGTCTGGAAGAAAAATATAGAGAAATGAGGGAATACTTTTGCACTCAAGATATAAGACTTTTGCACATATATCATTGTACTGGTTTCAGTTTGGCCCCCTGCCTATTGAGAGCAAGAACGCTGCAACAGTGGTTCTAATGCTCGGTTCACCAGAAGAGGAGGTTCTGGCCAAAGCCTGTGAAGCCATCCACAGATTCGCAGAGAAAGGTTAGCTCTGTGTAATTGAAAATGCCCTTTCACGCTCCCTGCCCGTCCTCACAGAGCCTTCGTGTGCTGACCTTTTGTCCGTGTGTGTGTGTGTGTGTGTGTGTGTGTGTGTGTGTGTGTGTGTTTGTGTGTGTGTGTGTTTGCTGGTGTTTTCCAGGAGATGAGAACAGGAAGTCTCTGATGGACTTAGGAGCGGTGGAGTCGCTCACTCGCCTCATCTCTCATGAAGACAAGACCGTCCGCAGAAATGCTGTCATGGCTGCTGGAGTCATGGCCTCTAATAGTGAGACACCTGATCATCTGAATGGAACCAGACGTCTCCAACACAATCGCTCCGCAGTGTAGCTCCACATGTCCCTGAGTGTTTATATGGATGTTGTTGATGTAAAATAGGGAATCTGAACTACATCACTTTTCTTTGGGGACTATTTTGCCTTATGACGCCCAACATGAAACCCCCCTAGTTTTTGGACCAAAATCTTCTCAGAACTCTGGTAGAACAACGTCTCAGGTGTCAGGTGGCACAACCAGAACCATTTGATGGAAGAATTTTCTGTGAGGAGCTTTTAGAGGCAGACGTCTGGTTCCATTCACCTCCAGTGTGAACAGTTCTGACTCTCTAGAACACACTATACCACTCTGGATAACTTTGCTTATGTGATAACCTGCATAACTTTGTCATATGAAATAATTTAGGCAGTTCTGAGAAATAAATGGGGTTCCCCTGTTTTTACATTTGAGTTACAAAGGTCTATTGGGGGATGAGCTTATAAAACGTTGGGCTGAGAATAGAGGAGGTTAGGTAACAGCTGGAAGAGATTTAAAAGCAAACAATAGGCACTTTTCCCCAGCTCTACAGAACCGTTATGTATCTAAACTGTACTGTTCTGGTACTGAAGTTGCATCAGGTTTTGATGTTCCTCAGTGTATCTCAGTCTGGTAACAGAGTTTCTGACTCAGTTCCCTCAACAGTTTATAGCCGGTCGTCCCAAAACCGTGTTCATGGAGTCGAACTGGCGGAGAGTTTTTTGTTATTGTGGTCTTTTATTATTTCTAGTATTGTCTGAGTTTATTTTTTTCTCTGTGTTCTTTATCGGTACCAGATAATCAGAACCTTTTGTCCTGGATCACTCTCACCTTTGTTAGAGTCGTAGAAACTCCCACTGAAATGTATCTTCATCCCAAACAGACAGTTGAACTTGAACTTCATCCATTCACTTCCCTGTTTGTGCCTCCATTGTTTTTTTGTACGGACAGTAAAACAGTGGACTCTTTCCAGATGATAATTTAAGTTTAGTTTTTCAGGTATGAGGAACAGATGTGGACTATTTAGGCACTGATGTACGTCGCTCTGGATAAGAGCGTCTGCTAAATGCCATAAACCCTAACAAAAACGTACATGTAAACGTGATGAAACATTTCGACCAATCAGAAAGCAGTGATGCTGTCCAGCAGCTCGGTTTCGGCTTGGGTTCGGGTCGCCTTATTTGTGATAGATTATACATTTGTACACCAAATAAAACTTTAGTCACAAGGCCAATCAAACATCTGGCTGCTCCAACCTGGAGAACTGATAGAGTTCTAAATAAGTGACAATAATCAATAGGTTAAGAAATAGATCCATAAACCACTGCTTCCAGATCTGAATGAAGAGACATTTCGGTTTGCCAGCAGGTCTCAGGTGAAAAGGTCACCTTTTATAACCAGCCTGGGAAATTTTCGAGCAGAGTCAGTGATGACGGCCTGTTTTTGCAGAGCAGTGTGTCATTCGATAACGGTGCGATTCCTACACTGTCCCTCTGTAGAGTCAGGATGACCAAACTCAAAACTTCAGATCCATCCTCATTTAACTGGAGGACGTTCTTGGACACCCAGTGCTGTAAAACATGTTTCGATTCTTCCGTTTTGCGAATTTGTCATCGGAATGGTTTCTGATGCTTTACGACAGGATGAACAAGAGGAAATAAAACAGAAATTTTTACCGGCTCGATACCTTTTTTTTATGACTGATAGCGATATTGTACAGTTGGTTATCTGCCGATACGATACAAATCCGATACTTGCTGAGTTTATTTTTAAACATAAAACACAATAATGCATAATGTCCAGATGTCCAGATATAATGTCCAGATACATTTTGTATACCTTTACACAAAAACAAAAATCATAACTGATTTAATCAGGAAGAAACATTGCACAGAGAACATGGTATAGTAAGATGTCCCCTATGGAAAAACAGCTTAACAAATTTAAAGGTGTCATTTTTTCATCATCTAAAGCAATTTTCACACAATTTTCACACATTTTACAAACGAAGACTCTAAATGTGGGATTTTAATGTAGCACTTTTACAAACGGCGAGATATGCTTATTGGCCACGTCCCATGGTTACAATTGGCTGTCACTTTGGGGCAGCTGGTGGCCTAGTGGTTAAGGCATTCGCCCTGTGATCAGAAAGTCCAGGTTCGATTCCCAGGACCGCT
>JBBJLR010014485.1:0-13513 GCA_037577145.1 Brachypetersius gabonensis
TGTGTGTGTGTGTGTGTGTGTGTGTGTGTGTGTGTGTGTGTGTGTGTGTGTGTGTGTGTGTGTGTGTGTATTATTGTCATGACAACATGGTGGAGGAGAAAACAGTGGCAGGAGGATTGAGGAAGATTATACTTCTGCATTTATTTATTATTTTTCTTATCACTACAGAACGCATGAGCTCCCAGTTTAACCGTAGCATGACACAAAACAACATTTACAATGAACAAAAAGAGAACAAATTAATTATGAAACATTTGTATAAATCGAACAGAAGAGAAAAAAGGTTACATAAAAGTAGAGTTATGAAATCTTAACACTGCCCAACAGAAGAGAAGTCTTTATATCTTTAACCCATCAGAGAGTGACAGAATCCTTTAACTCAACACAAAATAGTCTGGACAAAACCCCGGATATATGTGTATGAATATTCAGCCAAAAGAGCACATACACAATATGGACATGAATAATGGATTTTTTAGTTTCAGTGGGAATTTGTGCCAATTCATTCTGTAGAGCATTTATGAGGTCAGGCACTGATGTTTGACGATAAGTCCTGGCTCGTAATCCCCATTCCAGTTCATCCCAAAGGTGTTGGATGGTGTTGAGGTCAGGGCTCTGTGTGGGCCAGTCATGTTCATCCACACTGAACTCATCCAACCATGTCTTTGTGCACTGTGGCACAGTCATGCTGGAATAGAAAAGGTTCTTCTGTGTCCACAAAGCATGTTGTTGTCCAAAGTGTATTGGTCTGCTGAAGCTTAAGATTGCCCTTCACTAGAACTAAGGGATCACCTGAAGTCAATAATTAATACTTTAATTAATAAATTAATTAATAATTGTGTCCATATAGTGCAGCGTAGCATACATATCCTTACATGTTGTCCAAAAAGCCTTGATATTCTGTAGCATTAGTACCGTCCTTCACTTTAAGTAAAGCCTAATACTTAAAAAACAGGTGTGTCTCAATATTTTTGTCCAGGTAGTATCCTCTCACAGGGTCTTCTGTGGAGAAGAAGGCGGAAACTAGAACCGGAAGTGGGTACATTGCTAGGGAAAGAAAAGTTCCCACAGCAACGTTTCCAGGTGGGGAGAAATCAGCTAAAAAACGCAAACAGAGAGGTTTGCTGAACAACTGAGTTCAGACTGTGGCAGTGCTCATGCAGTGACATTAGGTCACACAGGGAGGGGTTTACAGCTACAGAGGCTCTTTAAAAGCGAAGAGGACGAGCAGAAACTGTACTGAAGCCTGGTCTCTGTGGAACTGCTCTCCGCGTTATTCTGAAACAACCACCTGGTTTTAAACCCTACTTCCCTCCTCTACAGCCACTAAACCGAAGTGAGAACATTTTGTCTTCTTTCTGTTTGTGTTTCTGATCCTCTGTCTCTATATGCTGCCGGCTAGCCTCCTCTATGACTCGTTTTTATCAGGCGTGAACTGGGTCCCGTTCTTTAGCAGCGATGTGTGTAGGTTCTCCTAAAATCAAACTCATCTTCTGATTACATTTCTTAATATTTGAATAACTCATCGTTCATGGTTTCCAAAAATCTAGTCATACAAACCATGTAGTTTGTTCCCCTATCATACGGTGAAGACAGAGGGGGTTATTTCACTAGCCTCATGCTCCAGGTATGTTCAAGTTCAACTGTGGTTTTAACAAAGCAAGCCACTTTTCATTTAGCCCAGATTAGTGCAAGGATAAGCTTGGTGTGTTTTCTCACTTGCTGTGGTGTTGACTGGCAGGTAGCTGGTGTACTTAGGCTGTATGTCCATATAAGGCCAGCTGGTTTTACTCTTCTGAGCTGAGTTAACTCTCCTGGCTTTTGTCTGTGGGCAGGAGCTCTTTCAGGAGCTTGGTTGATCATTTAGGACTGGTTTCCTATACCCAGATAAAAGCCTAAATGCATTGTGTTGGACTACTAACTTGAGTCCAAGATGAGGCTTAATCCAGGTCCTGGACGTTTTTGTTAATTTTTTAGAAAACTGAAGGGAACAACACTGAGCATCAGTACTTTCTCTCAGATATCAGCTTGTGCACTGGATTAATTTCTTAGATTTTAGTAAGTTGAGCCTTGGTTTGATTTGGGAGGGGGGGGTCCTTCTGCTCTGGTGTCTGGATGTGGGTTAAGGGCTGTAATCCTCACAGCATGATGGTGACCTACATGTCTGGAAAACGCTACCCTCTCCTAGTCGTTAAAGAAATGCTGTGGACTTGTTGCTTTTTCTCTTCTAGAAGCTTAAAACTGATTTTCAAGCCTACAGTAAAGCAGTGGTTTTTATTCCCCGTTTGTCTTGCCTTTTTACACGTGATGGAAACGTAATCAGTGTGTAATCAGTGTGTAATCAGCTCACATTCCTCACAGAGGCGTGCCAATAGGAGGGCAACAATAAAACGCCATGCGTCGTCCCAGATTCCATACCATTATTTCAATAGAGAGCTTTCAATTCTCCTTTATTAGGGAGCAGGAGGTGGAGTGTGGTTAGTCACCCTGACCCGGAGTTGTAATCTTTAGGCGCTGCCTTTGTCTGGCCCTCGTCCTTTTCCGCTGGCTCACAGTGACGTCATGGCCATGACAGGTTCTTTTAAGATAAAGGAAACATTTCTAATACCAGTACGGCAACCCACACACCAAAAATCTGTCATAGCTTCAGCAGCAACTGACGGAAATGTTTTTCTGGGGAAGTGCAAATGTACTTGGTACTTTCCATTGCACTCCTGTATTGGTCTGCTTTTAGTTTGTACACACATGTGGGCCATCTTCATGATAATCTGTTATCTTTTGCATGAACAGTGCCCCTCAGTTTGTGATGCTCGTATGTAGAGAAATAGAAAGATGGTGAAATAGTTTGCTAGTCTTTCTAGTCAGCATTGTTGTATCCTGGCAGACATAAGTGGTGCATTGTGGAATGTGGCCAACAGAAATACCATTAAAGAGCAGCTGTGATTCCAGAAATTCCCAAATTACGCTGGCAAGTCTAAGTCTGTGCAACTGTCTGCATCAAATAACCACCAAGCTCTAAATTACTGGCTTCCAGTACATTTCGTGTAGGGTCCTGCATGAGTTTACTACTGATTGCAAATTCAAAAGTAAAGAACAATGGTGATCATTTTGATTGAGGTTTTTTTGTACATTCTTCGGTCAGTTTTGAATAAATTGTTGGAATAAGCATTTTTCCTTTCAATCAGAATTAGGGTTGCTTTTTTTTTATAAGGCTCCAGCTCACCCAAACCAAAGTCCCATTAGTTCTACATAACGTTTTTTTTTATTTAATGTGGTTTTATTAATTTAGTTACAATGTAACATAAGTTGCATTAGTCTTAGCATAGAATTTCTGTTTTCTTTATTCATGTCAATTCATTTGGCATTTTGAATGCTGGGTGAATGAGCTTGCGGTTGACTTAATAGCTCTTAATAGCTATTAGATTCTAAGTTATAGAACATCTTATTGGACTCAATTCTGTTTTAAACATCTAAAAGCTTCTGCTGCTGCAGGCTCTGGGTCAGTGTTTGACTGAAACTAGCAAACAAACTTGAAACTTCATTCTATTAGATGTCTTGAACCAGTACATCTACACCATGTTCTGAGACATGTTTGTTGTGACTGGAGTCAAATCTGCAAAGAGCTCTCTGTGAAGGGAGACCTTCAGATAGGCTGAAATGCTTAACATAGTCCCAGTTGTAACACACAGGGAACCATAACTGTTGAAATGTCTGGTGTTTTGCTGTTTAACAGAACAGCAATCATCATGGTTTAGAGTTTAGGTCAGGATTGACACTTGCCAAATCCTATTCTATAATATCAAACAATAGAAGATAGACTAGTCTCAGATGGGGTATATTTAACAAGCACCATAAGTGTGGGCAATGCTTTCATGAAAGGCTCATCGCATAGTGCTCTTGCAGCTGTTCTGAAGGTGTGATGAAACACAGGCGTATGCAGGACTGGGCTTGGAAAGACTTTGTAATCTTAACATTGCCTTCAGTGGCACACACACAGAAACAACACCCCCACTTCTTGTTGTCTCTCACCCATACATGGAGACATTTATTTACATTTCCCCCTGACATTCATGACATTAATTGTATGTGCATGCATGGCATAGAGCAAAATGAGTAATGACTTGCATTTAACTTCTACCCACAGTTGTATACAAGTCCATTTGAAATAGAGGGGACCTCCCATACTTTGGATTTTGGTTACTTTATTTCAATTGGCAACATGTGTTGGACAGTATTTGAACTTGAACCAAGAACAATGTAGCAATGAAGTGTACGAATCTTAAGCCAGTAATATTGACTAATAAAACCACAACCTAAGACACGGTATACCCAGAGATTGCATATGGAGAAGTTGTTTCCTGTAGATTGGTAATGGAGCAATATTCAGTGTACACTTCACTTTTTTCACTGCACAGTGTTTAGTTAAAGGGAACTGAGTTAGAACTGTGGTAATCCCTGCTGTTCTGATACGATGAGAGGAACTGGAAAAGTGAACCAGTATTTATCTGATACTTGCTTGGCTTGGTCTATAAAAGAATGGATGCAACATAGACATGGGACAGCACTATTATTATAAGCCTATGAATCATGCTAGAGAAGTTGTTTTGGTCTGGGCCCCTTTTCATTAAACTTTTCAGAATTACTTTCAGAGGGGTGATTTCGGGAGTAGGATGATTCCGCCCTTGAAGTAAGTGTTAGTAGGAGCTTTTGTGAAAGAGTGATTCATTTTGTGTGACACGTAAAAATGTAACCAGCTCATCTCAAATAGCACAAAGGGGGAAAAAACAGCCACAGCTTAATCGTCAGGATCTTAATTGTAGGGTATTATCCATCACAATTTACATAGATCATACTTGACGTTCATCTGTAAAGCGTCCCTAGAAGTCCACTGCTCATTCCTGAACCGGTACAACTTTTTTCTGGCTGGCCTTGGTGAATATTTCATCAAAGCATTTATCTTTGCATTATTTAATGTCCCTTCCAAACTGAAGGAAAAGAGCTGAAGCAGTTGTTCTGTGCATGAGCCTGTTTGTCGCAGTACATTGAAGCTTCACACTTCTATTTGGTTTATTCAGATGTCCTTCGGAGGGCAAGGCATAGAAGTCTAGACGCAATAATGATTCCACAGATCACAACAAGATTTTGAAAAGCTGTAGTCATCCCTGCCTTTTAAACATCATCTTTAATCAAACTTTGATTCGCAGGCTATATTAAGCTGAGCTTATACTGAGCAGAATTCTCGCTCTTGTTCTGGTAACGTCAGTGTTTCAGAAATACTTTTGGATACTGTTGCTCGTGCTGCAACATGAAAGATGCTTGAGATAAAGCCATAGTGGTGTCAGGAATTCAACGGCCAAGGAGCCATAATTATTATTAATAATCTCCTTAAAAGCCATACAAAAGCACAGATGTACATTACGTTGCATGTGCTGTAGTTTGTGCTAAATGTATGTGTGTTTTTACTTGTATTAGCAAATTTTATATATTCACCTTAACCACAATAGTCTCTCCAATAAGTGCTCTGCTGCTTAACTTAAGTATCTGAGCAAGATTTGTTTTCTGATGGAGGGTTGAAGAAGTAAGAATAGGACATCTACTTTTCCATCATTTTCCATTGACATTTGTTCTATATTTGGTGAAATACAATGTAAAGCATGTCCGCTTGATTTGGGTCAGAAAATACTTGTCTATACTAGGGATGGGAATCGCTTTAATTTTTCCGATTCGTGTTCGGCTTAATCGATTCTGATTCTTATCGATTTCCTATTTCGATTCCACAAAAGTAAAAAACCAAAAAAGGACAACTGTTTACAAAGCAAAACAAACTTAATTCAGAATTATTCAAACCAATCAGTCAACTGATTTTGTTAGCAATAAAAGAATTTGCAATTAACATTAAATAAATAACTGGAGAAAGTAACCTCAAAACAGGTCCTGGCAGAAACCACACATGTCCTAGCAGATCCACGTTTAACACTAGAACGGCTGACAACTGACTCAATTTCATCAGAATTGTGTCTATTGGCCTAATGGAGCAGAAGCGTGCTCTGTAAGTGACATATGGGTGTGGTGTTTACATATTGTTGTTGTATTATACTGATGTGCTCGAGAAACACCATTGACTGGAATTCAATTCTTTGTATGTGTTGCTCACATACTCGGCCAATAAACCTGATTCTGATTCTGATTCTGATTCTGATATGGTGATTGGCGCTGTACAACAGGCTCTTGGTCCAAAATCCACTGGACCCTTGCTGTGTCTGCGAGCTGAAGCTTGCGTGGATGTCTGCCGGCAGGCTGCAGGACTAAACGCTGAACGAACTGCAGCAGCGTCGCATCAGGAAGCGTCTTGTGCAAAACTGGACACGCAACAATTCTAGTTATAGCCAGTTAGCCGCAGTTCTAGTGTCAAGAATCAATTAACAGAACCAAAATAAAAAGAAACCGAGTGGTAGCAGGTATTTTCGAATCAGTTCTTATTTGGAACCGAATTTCGGTTCCAATCCCTAGCCGATAATAGTGTGTCCTCCTTTTCCACAGAACAACCTTTTTATCAACACAGCAATTCTTACTTTAAAACTAGTCCTCTCTGAATAGGTAAGTTGAATTTTAGATCAAATTACTCAAATTCGGAACCTAAACTTGCTCATCAAATACACATTCTTGCTTTTGCATCTGCATCTTTGGGTTGCTACACAAATCTCTATCTGACCCTCCCAAAACTGAGATATAAGCATTATTTAATATAATATAATTAACATTTAATTACCAATACATTTTGTTAAAACTATGCATATTTGGCAAACTACAAAGGCGCTTGATGTTAGGATTCCACTCTTCTGCTGTTTCTTTTTTTATGTTGTAGATTTCTTTTAATTGGAAAAATGTGTCGGCAAAAATGTTTCATTTTTCTGTGGTGTGATGTTTTTAAACAAAAAAGCCTCATCAGTGTTGTCTTTAAAAATATAACAGATTATTTTATTAACTATGTTTTTATTAAATGTTTCACACACATTAGAAATATAATTACCCACAGAGGTTCCCTTCTTGAGTTATTTAGTCTAAGTAATGCAGTTACAGTGGTGTAACCTTGCGGTGGGCGTGGAGTGAGTGATCTGGATTAAATATTAGCCTGCACCATAGCAACATGTGCAAACATAATTGCATTGTGCCGAACTTCCATTATCTGAACTTTCCACTTACATGTAAGTCAATAACAGTATTAATGGTTCTGTCTGCCAAACTACAAGTGAAACATCTTGTCAAACGACAATTCCTACAGGGAATGACGAGTCTGGAACTTATTTGCGAAAGCCTGCGAGGCCCTGTGTAGTTTTTTTTCCAATGGTTTGTACTTAACTTCATTTGTGGCAGCTGACCAAGCCCAAAGAATTGTGACACTTCTTGAATGTGGTGGTCAAAGCCATTCAGCAGATTGGAACAAAATCAGTTTTGAGTTTTATTCCCTCTAATCATTCTTAAAAAATAATGTGCAACGTTGTATTTTCATTATCTCTGCAATTCACACTTGTGGTATTAAGACAAATTCATTGACTGTATTGTACTGTATATGAGCATAGAGCATGATTCATAGAGAATTTGTAAAATGTAACGAAGCAGTGGAACAGAGACTGAAGTGGTTGAATGAGGCACTGATAAAAGAAGGTAAATATTTGAGAATAACTTTGGATACAGAGGCCATCCTTAGGCATATCATGTACATGTTACATTCACCTCCACTTTCCTGTACATGGGTCAGACGTGGTGAGCACAAAGCGTGGTTTCAGTGTTGAGGTATTCCATACAAATTTACTCAAGACCTCCCAGTGCATGTCACAGATTTTCTTGAGAAGAATTCATGTGAAAACGTTCATTGCCAAATCATGGAGCCTTTTCTATTGGAAAAAACTTGGAAGAAGAAGCCAAAGTTCACAAGGCAGTCTAACAATGGAAAAGGTGCTCTTTTAGATTTGGCTAATTGGATCCATGATCTCACTACCTTATCAAACTGCTTAATGAATAAATTAATTATTTTTCTGTCCATTTTCCAACAATCACGTCAAATTGTTCAGCTAAGATTAGCCCAGACTTGCTTTATTGTTTTCAAACGCTACAAGTCCTAAATTAGTTCACTTTTTCACTGCGCAATGTTTAGTTAAAGGGAACTGTTTTGCAGTAAGGATCCAAGATTAGTATTTTGTCCAAACACCCAAACAAAATGACGAAATGTGCAACAAACTAAGCCATCACAAGCGGTAACTTGGAAATGATATTCGGCCAATGAAAAACAGGATTACTAGGTATCACACAGTGATAAATTATATAGAACATTGTAATATTTTATATATATATGCAATTAATTAAAATGGAAAAATATACAGAGAGATTTTTCAGGTCATTTATTAAGCTATGTTTAGTAAGATCTGTGTGACATTTTTCATACAAGGCCAAATAAACTCTTTGAACTATATTGAAAATACACAGATTCAAACTAATGGAAATGGTCATTTTTGAATGTTAAAGCATCTGTGTGCTTTTTTATGGTTATTGATTTACTTGAAAACATTCAGCAATTTGCACAAATTTACATTGCAAATGATTGGTGAGGCTTGTTATATATGTACAAAGAATCACAAAAATTAAAACACTCAGAGGGCCAAGCTTCAAAATATCAATTTGACATGAACTGTAAATGTAAAACTGAATGTGGGTCTTCATTTAAAGAGACCCATCTTTGATAAGGACAAGCAAAGTTTCGTCGCCAGATAAACAATATATATTATCTGTTACAGAACTGTGCATTTCTTTTTGTTCTAAACATAGAACAAAAAGAAGAAATATATGAACATTGTCACTGGTTACAGTTGTTTGATTTGCAGGCATCACATGAGCTCATGTGAGACCCACAGAATTAAATCAGTTCAGGATACACAAAACGTCTAATCTTTTAAATAATCAACCTTGGATCTAACATACAATTTCTTTGCATACAGAGGAAAAAGTGACCGGACTAATAACCATTGTCTCCATAGGGTGAAGTTAGTAAGCAAGCAGAATGTATGTAAATGGAAGCAGTATCTAGTTATGTATTCTGGAAAGTCTCGATAGTGTACCTCCATTTTACAATTGGATAGATAAATACTTTATTCATCCCAGAGGGAAATTCAGTTTCCAGCAGTATATACAAAATTAAGTAGATCAAAATCAAAATTATTGAAGCAGACATGTACACACAGAGACAGGCAGGCACAGTACGCACCTTATAGACAAAAGTTATAGGTGATGATTGAAAGTAATACTTGGAGGGTAATGCTTGTGTGAGTTAAATTGACAGTCCAGTGTAGATTAATAATAAAAAAAAGTGTAAACAGGTATGTACAATTAAAGTGCATGGTGTAATCTTCCTTCTGACCATTCCCTATACATCCAACAATAGCTGTGTCATCTGCAAACTTCTGTACATGGCAGTACTCTGAGTTGTATTGGAGCTCTGAGGTGTACAGGGTGAAGAGGACTGGAAAGAGTACCCTGTAGTACGTCTGAAGAACTGTTGGTCAGACACTGTGACCTGCAGCACAGACATGTCCTGAGGCGTTTCAGTCAGGTCGTTTGTAATCCAGCCCACCAGTCTACTCCCGTCTCTGTCAGTTTGTCTCTGAGCAGCATAGGCTGGATGGTGTTGAATGCACTGGAGAAGTCTAAGAATGTTATTCTCACTGCGCCGTTGCCTGTATCCAGGTGAGTGAGAGCTCGGTGTAGCAGATGGATAAAAGCATCCTCTACTCCTACCTTCTCTTGGTATGCAAACTGCAAAGGGTCTAGGGCGTTGTGGCTATAGGTGGTGAAACAGCAGCAGCTCCATGGTCTTCATCAGGGCGACTGGCCTGTAGTCATTCAGGTCTTGTGGATGTGTATTCTTTGGAACTGGGATAATGCAATATGTTTTTCACAGCTTAGGGACCTCCCACACTCCAAGCTCTGGTTAAAGATGCGCTGGAAAGGATTTCCCAGCTCTGTTGTGCAGGCCTTCAGCAGCTGTAGGGCTACTCCATCTGGGCCTGCTGCTTTGCTGGGATGAATCCTCCTCAGTACACCGCTCATCTGTGCTGCTGTGATTTATTGGTGGTGGGACCAATAATCGCTGATCTATAATTATGCCCAACTAAGAAATCCATTTAGACCTAAAATGACTTAGCACCAGCACTATCATATAAGAATCTATAAGGATCACTTTCATCTTGTTGAGGAACATCTGGTTAACTGTTCCACTTGGAGGTTTGTTTTGTGGTGCAGCTGTGTACTGGGCTGTAGACCTGACACGATCATGAATTGTTTCTTGATGACTGTGTGTAAATATGAGCAAGAAACAACTGTTTTGAAAGTGTGCATGCTAAAAACAATAGCAATAGCCTCTTAGTTAACTTTTTTTTACATTTATTTATACCCATGAATATGCATACAATTCACCTCCTGCTTGTTGGAAATAAGGTAGGTAATGTTTTTTTCCCCTCTGTTTTTTACAGATTAAGATGGAGAACTCCAATGGCAGTAAGCCTCTCGTGATGACCTCCTCTTTGTCACTTCAAGTCACCACACCTTCCTTCTACAACCAGCCAAAAAAGTTTGCCTCAGTGGCACCTCCGCGACCCAAAGGGCCGTCTAACCAGCCACAGCCCCCAAGCTTCTCTTCATCAGTTGCAAGCACAGCTGTGATTGGTCGGGTTGGAGAGATGCCCCCACCCCCTTCCATTGATGGTAAGAGAGTTTGTAATTATAAAGAAAAGTATAAATATATAACACATGTCATGGTAGTATTATAAGCACATTATTTTACATGGGATCATATGTGCTACCAGTGGGGTGGTGGTAGCTCAGTGGGTAGGATACTTGCCTCTGGACCAAGAGGTCATGGGTTCAGATCCTACCTTCAGCACCACCACCGAGTCCCTGAGCAAGACCCTTAACCCTAAGATTCTTCAGGGAGACTGTCCCCTGTAGTTAGGGAATGGAAGTCGCGTTGGATAAAAGCATCTGCTAAATGCTGTAAATGTAAATAAAACAGATACTTAATTTGTCTAACAGAATGCTTTATTAGATAATCTTTTGTATCTTGTATATTTTGTATCTTTTTCTTTTTATTTATTTGAATTTAGCAAGTTTCAAATCTGACCACAACCTCCTACCAGTAAGGAAGTGATGGTGCACATGTAGAAGAAGCATCAATAACCTCTCCCATGAATGCAGCTTGAGATTTTAGTCAGATTACTATCAGTACTGTATTTGACTTTTAATATGTCGTTTGCCTTGACAGTGGCACATATTTCCTTCATTAATTGTTTTCCACTTGGGTGACAAACATGGGGCAGGTCAGTGGAGCTTTACCATCTGACTGTTATCTAAGCATAGAACTACTGTGTGTATATAATGTTTTAACATACTATTCAGAAACCAGTGGTGGTTATCAGATAAGTGTAGCAACTTGCTAAACATGTTTTCACTGACTTTTGCCATTTCATCTAGAGAACCTTGTTTGAGGAAAATGGAGTTCCCCATTCTAATGTTTGTTTGTTTGTTTATTATTGTTGCTGTTGAGGCAAAACTCCACTTGCCACGTATATTAGACGTACAACATAAAGTTGCCCCCAGCTAAAATTTGTATAGGCTGAGTTTATTATTAATCTTTGCTTCATCTAGTACTTTATTACTCTATCTAATCTTTTTAAATCTAATTTGTTGTTTAGTGTTACACCGTTGTTAAATTCAAGTATATCAACTGCCTCAAGACGTATGTACGCACACTCAGCTGGTTTGTCAGAAGCATTATTCACATTCTTTTGCATGTATCTCTCAACTATCAGCTATCAGGACGATTAAAAGGTGTATTGTGGCACATACTATACTCTCACCAATCATGAAAATGTTGGTGTACTTTTTCAGTTTAGTAGGGGGTATATTAGACTGATCCTGCAAGGTCAGCAAGGAACAGCGAGGACAGCAGTTGTTATTGGTTATGTTAAGAAGACAGAAGAAGTGTCTGTCATGCTTTTTTCTTCTACTTAGATCACATGAGGACAGTCACAACTAAACAACTCGCTTGAATGCACTTCCTTGTGCACACATACATGTAGTTAAAATCAAGTATACTGTAGCCTCTTCAACTCTTCTGCCCTCAGCAGTGGTAAACTCAGCTTAATGGACTACTTTGAGTTTAACCACCACATATTCTTCTTAGAAATGATTGTGAATGTTACAGCTTTAAAACAGCAATATTAAAGAAGCACTACATTGTGATGTTCTGTGCTTTGATATAAAAAAAAGTTGAAAATGGTTTTCTGTTATTTACTTAGTGATCTTGACTACTTCTGCTGTTATTGTTGTGTTCGTAGTAGGAGTATACATGGACTATGCATTGCAAAAATAAAAAGTTTATTTTATTGACATGACTTTAACCCTATTCACTCCCTCAACCAGATTTTCCACCCCCTCCACCTCCTCCACTGGATGATCTGGTAGCCCCATCCTCAGAATGCCAGATCATATGCAAAATGCCTGCATATGAGGCCCCTCCTCCTGCATTCCCTGCCCCTCCCCCAGTTGCAGATGACTTGCCCCTCCCAGCACCTCCTGAAGACATCAGTTTTGTACCCTCAAATACCTGTCCTGCTCCACCTCCTCCCCCTCCCCCACCTGCACCTCCACTACCCGAGCCTGGCACAGGTACCAACTTTAAGGTAAGAAGTGGGATACTTGATATGACCTTATACTAATACATTAAACTGAATTCTTACCACTGTTTTTTTTTTTTAATGTTTGAAAGGGCTGTTGTTGAAATTAGTTCCTCTCAACCATTTGCTTCATTTACATAACCGGGATGTCAGACCCTACTGAAAAATATTGCCTCTTCTCACCCCCATCCCCATGTGGATATTTTATGAAATACCTGCCAGTGTAATTTGCTTATTGAATTGATCTATATCTCCTTTATATTGTTTCCATAAAACTGATTAATAATTGATGACGAAATAAAAGCATATTATTGACTGGGCTATCCATTAACCATGGGGTGGGAAATTGAACATGGAATGGTACAAGGGGGTTCAATAAATAAGCGAGGCCCCAGAATGATTGGTTTCATTGAGTTTCACAAGCTACGGCGTGTAGGAGGGAGGAGAAACTGGCCTGGTAGCTCCGCCCACCTGTTTTGGCTGTAAAAATATTCTCAGGGAAAAGATGTGGGGTAGAAAATGAGAGTTTCTGAGCGAAAAGACGCAGGGGTAGGGATGGGAATCGGTAAGAAATTATTGATGTCGATGCCATTATTGATTAAAGTGTTACAGAATGAGACTGTTGCCTTAAGAAAGTTTGCATTCTGGGTAAGTGAGGCTGGGAGATGTAGTGTTTTCAGTGTTAGGTAGCGCGGGAGTGTTTGGTGTTTTACATGGCCTTCCTGTGAGTGACTCTCGTCACTTTTTTTTTTTTTTTTTTTTTTTTTTTTTTTTGGAAAGGGAAAAAA
>JBBJLR010014496.1:0-13513 GCA_037577145.1 Brachypetersius gabonensis
AAATACCTGAGACCTGGCCCATTCATTTCTGTGCTTTATTATGGACATTTTGTCCACCGGTATCTTCCTTAACTATTTGGAGATCCCCATCAAGACCTGTAGTGTTCTGTAGAGGAGATCCTGGGCTCCAGTGAGACATACACGAGGAGAACCAAATGCAAGATGTTCCTCCTTTTAACCAAAAAGAAAACCAGGGCTATCTGAACTAAACTATCCAGAGGAGGTTCTAGGACTTATAATTCACTGTTGAAATAAAATACAGGTTTCATTGTCCCTGCATGCAACAGAAGAGTGATACAGAATTTTATTGTTTTGATCAAACTGAATGTGTTTTTGGGTTCATATCACATTTTTTATTTATCATCCTGTTGTCCTCTGCAGTGGACATGCTGGGAAATTAAAATCAAAAATATATTTAAAGAAATTTAATTGGTAAGATGTTTCTATTTAGGCCCAAATCGATATGAAACTGTAAGACACTTTTCTTCTTCGGTTCTCAGGAGAATATATATCATTTTTTTGAGAAAAATTATATGAACAGTTTATAAAAGTGTATAGTTATAAAGGTATTACATTTATTATCATCTAAATGATTTATGGTTAGATCGATTCCTTTAAATATTTGACTAAAAAAACCCTTTAACGGTGACTAGACTTATCCTGTTATCCTCTTTCTTTTACAGCGAACCCCACCATCGAGTGCGACGCGGGCAACGGCTGGCGGCAGTTCGGCTCAAACTGCTACAAGCTGCACTCCGGCTCCAGGAAGAGTTGGGTCGCGGCTCGAACGGAGTGCGTGAAGGACGGAGCGGATCTGGTGTCCGTCCAGTCTGCGGACGAGGAGCAGTACCTCACCAGCCTTCTGGACCCAACAAGCTTCGACCTGTGGATCGGATACTCCACCCTGGTGAGGGTCTAGCAGCTGCTTTCATTCTTTTTCATGGAAAAATGTTCCTTCAACTGGAAGCTACAGTCAGGGTCCTGCAGAACATTTCCACAATTTGGAATCACTTAATAAACCAATAAAAGTCTCGTTATATTTGTTAGATTGTTTATTTACAGTAATTGGTAACTAGATGGAAACACATTCACTAGCATACACGCCAGCTTCCTGTGGACAATGGGGACATGTCCCCACCACTTTTTGTTGAGTCATTTTGTCCCTAACACTTTTTGTTGAGTCGTTTTGTCCCCACCACTTTTTGTCGAGGTTCATTTTGTCCCCACCACTTTTTGTCGAGGTTCATTTTGTCCCCACCACTTTTTGTTGAGTCGTTTTGTCCCCACCACTTTTTGTCGAGGTTCATTTTGTCCCCACCACTTTTTGTCGAGGTTCATTTTGTCCCCACCACTTTTTGTTGAGTCATTTTGTCCCTAACACTTTTTGTTGAGTCATTTTGTCCCCACCACTTTTTGTTGAGTCATTTTGTCCCCACCACTTTTTGAAAGATCAATCAACACGTTTGCCCTATAAATAACTCCACACAACTTTTCAAACCAAATAAACACCTTTAATAATTGCAGTTAGACCTTGTAAAAACCTAAGTGACGTGTAAACATATTTAATCCTCTCTATTTACAGAAATGCACGACTTTGTCCTGCGAGGTTCAGCCCGACAGCACCTCCTTCACCTGGTCTGATGCTTCCACCTCCTCCTTCACAAACTGGAACAGTGGACAGCCCGATCTCACGTAAGAGAACACCCTTCATCAACAATAATAACAACATGATCATCACAACAACAGTAAAAACATCATGATTATCATCGTTATAATCAGTGCTCACAAGAACAGCAACAACAGCAAATAAATCAAAAACAATCTAAATCATGGTCGTGATAAAAACACCGTTATCAACAACATGAGAAATAACAACAGCAACAATAACAACCTCATCATATTCCTTATATATCCTCATATTTCCTTACATTGTGCTTTGATCACAAAACAACTTACATCCCAACTGCCACTGTAAGCACCCATTATTTATTGTATACTGCACATAATCTGCCACTATTATTTACACAGTTATTATTAATTGTTCTCTACCTCTACTCTGCACAAGTTATGACTGCTAGATTGCAGTATCTGTATTCTGTATTCTATTGTACAGAATAACTGTTGTTTTGTTGCTCTTGGGTTTTCCTTTCTCTATTTGCACTCAGTGTAGTCCGGTCCTGCACTAGTGTAATCTTGTGTTCTGTTTTTGTTCTTTGCGTTGCTCTGTGGACCTGGATGAAAAAACAATAAACACCTACTTCACTTGGTATATCTATTATATATAGATTGGTTTGTGGAGACCTTTTAGCCCTGATTGGCTCTTGAGAGCCAATAACAGGGAGAAAAGAGCCCCAGAGGTGAGAGACAGCAGTGATTGGTACCATATGAGAGTAACATATTCTTCTAACATGTCTCAAAATGTATTCATCACTGGGTCGCAAACCTGGGTATTTTCCAAGAGGAAAGTCCATCATGGCTATGTAGACGCGGATAAAGTTTGTTCCTGAAGGGTTTAATGTGGGCCTTGTTTTTCACAGAGACAAGCAGAGTGGAGTTTGCACTGCCATAATCAAGGATTCAGGAGATGAGTTCGGGAAATGGACGACCCACGTTTGTCGCTACGAACGGCCCTATGTTTGCAAGAGGGCTCTGAACAGTAAGCCTCAGTGTGGTCTAGTCGTTTCCTACTCATTAATACTTTAACCCATCCTTCTTTATTTCTGCCTCATTTCTGCTGTGACAAAGAAGCATTCATCTTAAAGGTCACATGCTAATTTTCAGGCTCTAATATAGTTCTTATTGGTCCCTAATACTGGGTCTGAAGTCTCTGGCTCTTTCCGAAATCCAGACTTGGTGCAGAATTACAGCCACTTAGAGTCAATCCCAGAATGAGATTTCCAGAGGACGTGCCGTTTCTTTTTCTGTAGCTTTAAATGATAATGAGGAGGAGAAAGGCGTGGCGACGAGGAGAGAGGCGGAGCAAGGTGGAGGGTGGGGGAGGGACCAGCTTGTGGCCACAGTGCCATGTGTTAATGTTTGCAGTGTATAGCGACGGCTACTGCGGTAACGTAGCTGGTAAAAAACAGTTGTATTCTCTGTAGTGAGATTCTGCACATTTCCTCTAAAGCCAAGCAGTTGAGATCAGTGCCTATAGACCCGTTACTGTAAGACAAATTTTTACTCGTTCTTATCTGATCACCCTGGTTTGCAGAGGCCCTCACTCAGTCATGAGAGGAAAGGCAGATATCGTAGATGCCATAACACTAACAGCAGCATGGTTGTCTAAATAACAATTAAGTACAACACTCGAGTTAATGTGTGTATTCACACACCCCTCACACACACACCGGATGCTGTTTACCTTTACATTAGCGACAGTAGCCTACTAACTGGGCTGTTAGCTGTTAGCTGCAGAGCTAATGTTTCGGTCACATTCTAAGGGTAAAAAGCTCAGTAAACATGTACAGCAAAGCAACAAAATTATATAGCGTTAAGTTTGACTTACTTGTCCGAAGTTTGTAGCTGAGCCAAGGAGTTTTGGATGACCAAAGCACTCTTTACACTTATTGCAATTTCTAGCCACTACATTCACATAAATCCACTTATTCGGCCTAAAGAAATTTAGCCTCACCCCTTCACACTGTTTCAGTTCAGACTTGGAATCAAAACATGGAAAACTGTGTGTTTATTTCAAAGAGATGAAGAGAGGATGGACATGATTTTAGAAAAAAAAAGGTTTTTGGTACATAAAACAAAACCTTAATAAAATAAAATAATAAAATTGTATGTTTTTGTGTGTCTCTATAGCCATTTGCCCTCTGGGATGGCTAAGCTTTGCTGGAAACTGTTATCTGGTGGTCAGTAATAGCCACCTTCTGACCAGCTGGCACCAGGCCATGACCAGATGCACTGATATGGGTGCCAACCTGGTGACCATCAAAAGGTGAGTATAGCCAACAAAAAGATAGATGCTGTGACTATGACACAGTTAATAGTTTGATTGGTAACTTACTGAACAAGATATTGATGTTTTTCTAAAGAAACCTTGCACTTGAGAAACTGTAAACATTCATTACTACAATATCCACTGTGTGTAATCCCATAAAGGGCCTTAGTGTCATTTCTATTGGTACAGTGTTAAAGCACATCTGGCACTTTTAAATTGTGCACAATTGAAGTTTAATGTGCATGTTGTTGTGTTCCAGTCAAGATGAGCAGTACTTCGTCAACGCTCAGCTTCCCGACCTCCACCAAGTGGAAGTACCTGATGTGTGGATTGGAATTTCAGGTATCAGTCATTTCTCCCTTCGTCAGGAGTGTGTGGTGATTACACGCAAAATTTATCATAAAGGGGTGGACAAAATAACAGAAACATCTCATGAAATAATAATAATAATAATAATAATAATAATAATAATAATAATAACTAGAAAAGAGAATTAGTGGTATCTCTGATGGTCACTAGGCTGTTGCAAAGTGGTGGTGTTCTAGGTGGTTGCTAGGATGTTGTTTCCCCATGTCATTGACATGGTAGTGGATTTGTGTCATACTGTATTAGTGGGGTTCACACATCATCACCCTATGGGTTCAATCAAATAGCATGTACAAACTTTCGTTTCATGAACAGACCAAACAATTTGAGTAAGATTTGAGATGATTTCTCAGAAACCACAGGACAAGTTAGCAGCTAGAAAAGTACTAAGAAGAATAATATAATATAAACAATGAGTTTTACTTACGCAGCATCAATTAAATTTAAGGTTACTTTACAAAAATCATGAAACAAAAAACATAGAGCAGAATCTTATATAAACAGAACAGAAAAATCCACCTTTACAGCAGATAGAAAAACAGAATCATTATCAGAATGAAAGTAAAGAGAGCAAAGTATCAGGGTATGAGGTGAGGGTTATAAATTAAATCTGTAAATTCAAAGAGTGCACCTATATATGATATATATTTCTAATGTTTTTCTAATATTTCTAATTATTTGGCATTGATTGTGAATATTTCATGTCCACTCCCTGAAGATCTGGGTTTAGCTTACTAGCTTTGCAAAATTGCCAAAACCCAACCTAACCCTCAAACGACAGACGGTAACTTATCTCTCAGGCTTTTTCAGGAGTCATCATTTTTGAGGTTGCTCATAAATTACATATATTCAGACTAATAGAGGACACATATAATGGTTTGGCCAGCAAAACAAATCTTTAATATGAGTACTGTTCTTGAAAAAATGTCCTTCTAAAAACCCAACAGTCTGTGCCTCATTTTAATTGTTTTGTGATGTGATCAGACAAGGACCAGGATGGTACATTTAAATGGGTGGACAAGACCGACATTCAGTTCTCCAACTGGAACTCTGGTTTCCCAAAAAACACAGCCTCTTTCTGGGACTGTGGACAGATCTACACAGGTAGGAGAACCAGCACTTTACTGCACTGCAGGCAAAACACTGTGACTTTCTAAAAAACAAGTGCTCAATCTTCACTTAAACCCTGAAAGTTTGTACTTCAACTTCTGCACTTCAACACCTCACTAGCTACTGAGTTATTCATAGTAGTTACTGAGTAATTCATAGTAGTTTCTGAGTAATTCATAGTAGTTACTGAGTGATTCATAGTAGTTACTGAATAATTCACAGCATTTACTGTGTAATTGATAGTAGTTACTGAGTAATTCATAGTAGTTACTGAGTATTTCCTTGTAGTTAGTGAGTAATTCAAAGTAGTTAATGAGTAATTAATTGTAGTTAGTGAATAATTAATTGTAGTTACTGAGTAATTCATAGTACACAGTGAGTAATTAATAGTAGTTAGCAAGTCATTCATAGTAGTTACTGTATAATACATTGTAATTAGTAATTATAGTAGTTAATGAGTAATTCATTGTAGTTACTGAGTAATTAATTGTAGCTACTGTGTGTTTCATCTTAGTTACTGAGTAATTCATAGTTACTGAGTGATGTTTAGTGGTTAACAGTAATTTTTTGTGGTTATTGAACAATTCACACATTTTCTGCAGGAAATTATGCTGGAAAGTGGGAGACATCCAACTGCTTCAAGAACATGGGCTACATCTGTAAGATGGTTGGGGGTCAGAACATTAAACCCACCGCTGCCCCAGGTGAGCGAACCCTGATAACAATTCAGGACTGAAAAACTTAAAATCAACAGAGATTCATCACTTTCATCTCTCTCTCTCTCTCTCTGTGTATCTGAAGACTCTCACTGTGATCAGGGCTATCTCCTCTATGGTGATTACTGCTACCACTTTGAAACCGAAATGGTAAAAACGTGGGATAATGCTGAAGCGTACTGTGTGGGTCAGAACGGGCACCTGGTCAGCATCCATAACGAGGAGACCGTCAGCTTTCTAACAGGTCAGCAACTCATTACCAATTATATACAGATTGTATTAATCATGTTTTTCTACACGCAGTTATATAACATGACATGTAAGGTTGTCATTATAACCTGCAAAGATCATGAAGCTTAAATGGCCCACATAATTTTTTTGTAACAAAAATCACATTTACATATCTCCTCCTTTTCACCCAATAACAGTTTGGCTCTGTCCCTTCACACTAAATTCAAAAAGAGTGTTTTAGCTTCAGACAGTACAGGACAGCCAATCAGAAAATACAGGCAGTTAAATTTAGAAATACCTCTTTTAACCGTACACCTATAAAAATTTAATTAGTGGAAAAAATAACAATACTTCTACTTCTACTACTACTTCTACTACTACTGCTATGTTTATAGTACTATTTTCTGTGTCTCTCCTCAGCTCACATGTCCAGGACCTCCTGGGTGGGTCTTAACGACATTGCTAATGAGGGAACCTTTGTGTGGACTGACAAAACCTCTGCTGTAAGTAATGTTCTCTAACCGGGCAGTTCTCCAGCTCCCTGACTGAAGGGGGGCTTCCACTGGGTCCAAATTGTTCACACTGGTGATGCACCCGGCCTGCAGGGTTTCTGGAAATTATTTATGACTCAGTGTGAAAATCTGTTTCTCACACATCATGCAGAAATGTGCCTGTTAACTAGAAGGAGATTTATGGTGCTCTACAACACTGGCGAATATTTTTTCCATCATAATTAAAGCGACTCGAACCCGAGCTTTACTGAGTAATTAACTCTAGTTACTGAGTAATTAATTGTAATTACTGAGTAATTAATTGTAGTTTCTGAGTAATTAATTGTAGTTACTGAGTAATTAATTGTAGTTACTGAGTAATTCATTGTAGTTTCTGAGTAATTAATTGTAGTTACTGAGTAATTAATTGTAGTTACTGAGTAATTAATTGTAGTTTCTGAGTAATTAATTGTAGTTACTGAGTAATTAATTGTAGTTACTGAGTAATTAACTCTAGTTACTGAGTAATTAATTGTAGTTACTGAGTAATTAATTGTAGTTTCTGAGTAATTAATTGTAGTTACTGAGTATTTCATTGTAGTTACTGAGTAATTAACTGTAGTTACTGAGTAATTAGCTGTAGTTACTGAGTGATTCATAGTAGTTACTGAGTAATTAATTATAGTTACTGAGTAATTAATTGTAGTTACTGAGTGATTCATAGTAGTTACTGAGTATTTAATTGCAGTTACTGAGTAATTAACTGTAGTTACTGAGTAATTAGCTGTAGTTACTGAGTGATTCATAGTAGTTACTGAGTATTTCATTGTAGTTACTGAGTAATTAATTGTAGTTACTAAGTGATTCATAGTAGTTACTCAGTGTTTCATAGTAGTTACTGAGTAATTCATTGTAGTTACTGAGTAATTAATTGTAGTTACTGAGTAATTAATAGTAGTTACTGAGTGATTCATAGTAGTTACTGAGTGTTTCATAGTAGTTACTGAGTAATTCATAGAAGTTAGGGAGTAATTCATAGGGGTTTTTGAGTAATTCATGGTAGTTGGTGAGTAATTCATGGTAGTTGGTGAGTAATTCATGGTAGTTGGTGAGTAATTTTTCCATTATAAATAAAACGACAGGAACCCGAGCTGCTATTTGGCACGACTAAAAGTAGGCCGCAGCCCAAAATGTGTGTGTGTGTGTGTGTGTGTGTGTGTGAGTGTGTATGTGTGTGTGAGTGTGTATGTGTGTGTAAGTGAGTGAGTGAGTGAGTGAGTGAGTGAGTGAGTGAGTGTGTGTGTGTGTGTATGTGTGTGTGAGTGTGTATGTGTGTGTGAGTGTGTATGTGTGTGTGTGTGTATGTGTGAGTGAGTGAGTGAGTGAGAGAGTGTGTGTGTGTGTGAGTATATGTGTGGTTGCGTGTTTTTACGTACCCTGTGTGTCCTAAATACGTGGCGTGGTGCAGGGGCCCTCTTCCTCTCAGGTCTCTTTGGTTGACATCAGCACCGTTTTGCAGCAGGAATTCACAGGCTATCAAAGAGCCCTGTTGGGGCAAACAACAGAGAGCAGTCTGGTCATGGTGCGAAAAACAATGCTACAACTTGTAAATAAACCTTACATTCATTTATTATATTGCTTAAAATAATTGTAGAAAAATATACTGCAGGGTTTAGTCATTTAACAGTGTCCTAAACCACAAAGGCAAGTCTGTGTGACCTAAATGAAGATCTGGATGTGGTTTTAACAGGTTTAGAGAAGTTTTAGTGTCATTTTCAACTGCTTTGAGAATCTCAGCCCTGGTGCTTTCTGAAATGGGTGTTTATGGGGAAGACATTTTGTTCATTTTTAAAGCTTGCAGAAAACGATACTTAGCATTTATAATACGTGAGCTGAAGGGAAGTTTGAGAAGTTTTGGTGATCTGAGTTCTAATGTTAGCAATGTAAGCCTTGAAGCTGCAATTCTAAACTACGGAAGCAACATCTGGACCCCAAACATATATTTATTGGTGCATGACATCTTGTGTAAATGGAAAATTGAGGTCATTTGATTTTTTGATGCAGGGAAATGGTCAAAATACTTATTTTGTCTCCACCCACAAGTAGGAGGGGTAAACCAGTTCTGAGGGTGGCAGAGGAGCAAGAATAAAGATAAAGAACAGGAAACACTGATCTGAGGCAGGACAAATTGTGCAAATGTGTCACATTAAGTAAATGCTGCTGACTCACTCCGATCACAGCCTGTATGAGGGGGCTCTTGCCCTCGTCCTCTTCGTTGACGGAGTTGACGTCGGCGCCGTGGGCCAGCGCTTCAGCCATGACGGGAAGGTTACGGGCCTGACAGGTCTTATAGAGCAGCGCTCCCGGATGAAGCTCACGCGAGTCTTCTGGATCCGACGCCTCCGGCTCCAGCTCCGCCTCTCCACTCGAATCCTCTGACACTTCACACTCTGTGCACACACACACGGTGGGGTCAGTTGCATGACGGATTTATTGATAAAAGTGTTCTGATATCAAAGAAGCGCTTATTCAAAATTAGTTGTGATTTAGTGGTGTAACTCAGATTTAGAAATCAGAACGCAGTGCAGGTGTGTGGTAAATCTGTGACAGTGTAACTCACCCTCCTCTGTGACGCTGTCCACCACTGAGCCAAACAGGAGGACGTCAGTGCTGCCGTCAGTGCTGCCGCCCAAACCGCTGTCACTGCTGAGACCTGCAGGACCAACAGACGCCCCAACAGGGACACGTCACTCACAGCGATTCACACCCAACCTTCTCAAATTAGCTACAATTCATAGATTCACACTTGCCTTTAACTGCATAGGCGTCTTGAGCAATCTCTATAAGACTAGCTTATGTGGATTCTGAAACTACATGACATACTAAAAAAACTTGGACCAAGCAGCTGAGACAACTCGAATTTTGTCCATTTATTTGTTGTCCATTTTTATAGCTAACAGACGCCCCCTCGTAGATTTTCTCCGTGAAAAAAAACTCACTTATGTACATTTTAATGCGCAGTTGCTGTTTACTTGTGAAATGTAACATTCAATAAATAAACTGCAAAGGTTATGGCATATATATGTTTGTATGTTCCTCAGTATTAAAAATAAATAGAAATTGTGCCCTAAAATGGAAATTGTGCCCAGGAAATGGCATAGCGTTGGAAAATCAACTAAATAAAAAAGTTCATGTGTAAATTAGTGAACAGTGTGTTATTTGTTTAACTTTTTCATTTAAATACTTAAAAAATTTGAGATGTGTTTCAGCTTATGCCTCGTACCTATGGACTCTGTGGAGGAACTAGTTTGGTTGCGGGCGAATATGCAGTAACACGGCGTATGAGTGAGGGAGTTGGCGTCCCCCAGTACTCTCACCTTTTTCTGTAGCGTTGTTGTGTTTGAATGATTTTAAGGCTGCGTTAGGATCAGTAAGTGACTTAAACTAGGGTGTATTTTGACTTACACCAAAGTTCGGGTTACGTCACTGTTGCAGTAACGGATCTGTGCTGTAACCCGAGGACCCCCTGTAGGAACCGAGGAGGAATCTGGAACCGAACCTGTGTTCTCCTCACCAGCTCACACAGTATCAACTACTTTTTACAAACTGTTTCTCTGCATTTATTCTAATGTTCACTTTGCTACATAAAGACGCATGAATTATCACAAGCTGAGAAAAATGGCTTTAAAGAATGTAATTCAGCTCCCCTGAGAGAGCTCCCACCTCACACACAGGCAGAGCGGTACGTACTAATGTTCTTCTGTTTCCCCGTGTAATAAAACAGCGTGCTGTGAAAGAATGTCGCCAGAGGCGTGGAACACTTACTGCGAGGCCCTGACCCGGTGTCAAAGTAGGAGAAGAGCGAGTCCAGCTCATCTGGACAGAAGAGCGAGTCCCTCCGGAACTTCCTCTCCAGAGCAGCGGCGGCTGGGAGAAAAAGAGCAGCTCATTAGACCCCCAGCAGACCCTTTACGCCTGGCTGTCTGTGTTTAATCTGCTGTTCTCCATTAACCTCAGAACTGCATTTCATGATCAATAAATCAATCTTTTATACTCTGACAAACAAGAGTAGATCACAGAAAGCTTACATGTTGATGCATTTCTCTCTCGGGCCAAACTCTCACTATATCTCCTCTAGTGGCAGATTTTCAAGCAAAATTCTTTGTCTAGATGTTTGGTTCCATAGGGTTCGAACAGTCCAGGATTTTACTACAACTTCATCTTTAGAAGGCAGGAGATATAATTGTAGTTTCACCATAAACTGATGAAACCTTCTTACATAATTAGATCTTTAATTACACAATGAATGAGTTACACATGACTTTCATTTGCTAAATTGGTCATTCTGAATGGTCTTTTCACAGAATGAGACTGTACACTAGAGACAGAGGAGATCATACATTTTTTCCCCCGACTTTAGACGTTCCGATTTGGATTATTTATTTATTTATTTATTTTCTTTCTGTAAGCATATACCCAGGTCAGTCCCAGTTAGAGGCCATAATCCTGTTCTGTTCTGACCTGGGTATATGCTTACAATAAGAAAATAAATAAACAAACAAATAATCCTGTTATCCTGCTCTTTCATCAATTCTTTTTTTTTTTTTACTTTTTTTGACAAACAGAATAGAAATCAAATGTAATCTAACTAGCTTTATAATTAATGATGTTACTAAAATAGGTAAATAATGACATTTCATGGGACAGACTCCAATAAGGGCTTTAGCTACTGGATGTTAGAGTGTGGGTTACCTGAGGACAGTGTTGCGGGGGAGGCTGATCCAGGCTCCTGGCGGTATTTCCGCCGGTTTTTGGGCACGGTGGTGGCGCTGTTGTGCCGTATGCACTTTTTCACACTCCAGCGCCGCTCCGACTTCCTCTCCCCGTTCACTAGTGGCACGCCCGTCATCATCTTCTTCAGGAACTTCTTCTCCACATACTTGGCTTTGATCCAGGCCTCCTTCTCTTGCCTACATTGGGTTCATTAATACCGAAATTCAGTGAAAACACTAGTGAAATAAACCGGTGTGGACCTACAGCAGGTTGTTGTTTTTTCAAACAACACTGCAAGGCATGTATCAACACCCCATGCAGAAAGTGCTCCCTACTCTCTACCCTTAGCAAAGAGTACTTTATTCAAGTGTACAGTACTACGAGTTTACTTATTTTATACTAAAACTGAGGCAGAATACTTGAAGTTTACTTTTATATAGTATACTTTATACACTTAAAGATAGTATAGTGAAGTATACTTGACTTATACTGATAAGTATAATTTTATCAACTTAAAATGACCTTATAATGTATACTTATAGTATACTTTTAGAAACTTAAAAATGTTCCAATTTAGTCCATATACATGGTCTGTATACTTGCTATACTTATACTCAAGCATACGTAATAAAATGAACTTCAAGTTTACTACTTTTTGCTAAGGGTATGTGAAAGATTTCGTTTTATTTGCTCACCTTGGGCTGTTTGGTCCTGGCTTCTTCATGCCCTGCTCCTCACATGTGCCCTCGTAGATGTGGTTGATGACACTGTTTCCCAGCTCACACATCAGCTGCACTCAAAGGAAGAAAGAACATGTCAGTATGAGTACAGCACTACTTCCACTTCATCTAATCTGTTCTGCAATGTTCTCACCAACCTCGACGAGACTCTCCTGTACAAAACAATAAATAAATGGCACCTCAGCACATTGTAAGTACGAGGATAACTGTGTAAGTCGAGTGGGAGTGAGCGTTGTAATCTCGAAACGTCGTATGTGGAGTCTGTTGTAATCCGAGGACCCCTTGTTTCAGCCTAATATTGTGCAGAGCCCATCGTTTCTGGTAAAACAGCCCTGACTCATTACGATCACATGGACCCCGCAAGGCCTCTGAATGTGTTCTGCTGCATCCGATACAAGACGTTCCTTAAAGGTCATGCCTCAGTGAATCAGACTAGTTTGTCCAGCATATGTTCGATTAGATTCAGCTCTGGGGAATTTGGAGGCAGAGTCAGGACCCTGAACTCTTTGTCATGTTCCTCACACCATTCCTGGGTAATTTTGCAGTGTGGCCTGCTGAAAGAGGGACTTCATTAGGGACTACTGTTGCCATGAAACGGTGTTCTGGGTCTGTAACAATGTTTAAGTAACTGGAATGGGTCAGGGTTACATCCACATGAGTGCAGGACCCAAAGTTTAACACACTCTCTGTAGTCTTGCCTTCTTCCCATAGTACATCTGGTGCAACCTCTGTTCCCCAGGTAAGCAAGCCCCACCCAATAAATGTTTGTGTGTGTGTGTGTGTGTGTGTGTGTATATATATATATACACACACACACACACACAAACATTTATTGGTCTATAAATGATTTTTTTTACTTAAATTTATTTTTACTTAAATTATTTTTTGTGAACTAAAAGGAGTCCAGCTTCCACACAACTCAAGTTTCTTGTTGCCTGGTTTTGAGAGACGTCTCTGTTTACGGTGCTATTACAGAGAAAACACACACCTTCAGTAGCTCGGGTTCCCACGAGTCCAGAGTGAGAGAGCGGACTTTAGAGCAGTGCACCCCCAAACTCCTGTATAGAGGAAACACACACACACACACACACACACACACACACACACACACACACACACACACACACACACACACACACA